>JABFPM010000990.1:0-18528 GCA_022817325.1 Idris sp. 1 HC-2018 | reverse complement strand
AAGAATAAAAAAAAGAAAAAAGAAAAAAAAAAAAAAAAATGAAAAAAAATTGCCGAAGAAACACGCAATTCGAGCTAAAGTTCTTTTTTTTTACTCGACACGTACATCTTTCTCGATTACAATTTTTAAGCATATTTTTTTATTGCGCGAAATTTTCCAGTCTGATTATCTACCGATGCTGATATACATATAGAACACAAAAACAAGAGCAACACGAGTTCTTTCGTAGAGTATCCTCATGATAGATAAATACTATTCAGTGCAGACAAAATGGCGAAGAACGAACAACTCTTCTGCGCATGGTGCACAATCATGCACACGAAAGAGAGGCAGCACGTATTTTTTTTTTTTTACAAAGTATCTCTGAAATACACGTTGCAAATGTTGTACGTTTCGTTTTCAGTCGATGAACCGTTAGCAGGGAATTGAATGATATCCGCAATCTATATATCTGCGGTATTATAAGCTTGGCCAAGATATTTTTCTTATTTTAGAGGATGCGAGCTACGCTTCATTTCAGGAAGTCAACATTGCGAACTAGATTGGCTTGTCTTTGTGGTTATAACAAAAATTAACGAACGGTAGATCGGAATTTAAATTATTTTATTTCAGAAACTGGGGTTCTTTTTTATATTTTTTATGGTATAAATTGAAAGATATTTCAAAATCTACTTGAACAAACTTGGAGTATGTAATTTTGTGAAATTTTTTTTTTCATTTGGAGAATATTTTGATACAAGTGATACTGCAAAAAAGGTTTTTTTTAATAATACAATAAAACATGTACGAATACGGGGTAAATACGGTTTCAACATCTAAATAATTAATTGCAAGCAAATGTTTTATGCAAAAAAACCTCACTCTAAGTGGTTAAGTGTCACAATAATGAAACTTACTACTGCACTATACACCTGTGATTTTGTCTGTGTACATATGAAATTGATATAACAAAATATTAAAAGCCCTTAGACTGCTCTTCAGATAGATCAATATTATTTAAATAATTAATTTGTATGCACACAAGAGCATAAACTAATTGCACATACTAATTGCAATTTTATTCTTTTTACTTTTAAAAAGTGAATGACAATTTTAACACAGAGATTCAAGAAGCTTTTTTGCAGTACAAATTGACACTTATATATCCTATAAAATATTCTTACGTGAGTAAACCTGGGTTGGGATCTGCCTGATACCACGAGTATTGTGGCATATAGCCCGCATGATGAGGCGGCGGGGGTGGAGGCGGGGGATGATGTCCTGGCGTATGAGGATGATGGTGGGTGTGAGGCGGTGCATGAGGATGCGGATGATGTTTCATCTCACTCCAGGCCGGCGCGGGAGGACTTTCATTGTGCTGCGGCGACATTTCGCTTCCAGGACTCGAACTTCCCGGGGTATGGCCTCCGCCGCCACCGCCCATACTTCCTAAGTAACCCGTTGTTGGACTCCCCGACACCGAGCTGCCGCCACCTATTAATTCATAAAAATTATTTTAATTAACTTCTTTTGATCATCGCATCATTTATTATGTAAAAATTTTAGAGTTTACACTAAGAAACCATCTTTGTAAACTTTACACAAAATTTCGTAAAGTTTAGGAGCTTGGATTTCCAGTGTTAGATCGTTGATTGAAATTCGCTACTTTAGATTTATAAATTTGAACTGAAATTGATTTCAAGAAGTGTGAAAAGAATTTTTTTTTATTTTGAAAAAAGTAACTCATAAATAAAGATAAAGGCTATGTGTGGAAAAAATTTGATAATTAAAAAAATATATTGAAAGCATACAAAGTACACACAACTCGAGAGCGGTTAAGATTGTAGATTAAGTAATTATACGAATCAGTCTTGAGCATCTTAATTAGTGGATTATTTTTCATCTTTGATTCTATTTACATTGTATTTACATACAATTTTCATATGATTTTAGTTTATTCTGAAAATGTCATTTTTTTTGTGCCCAACATTTGAATAATGTTCAATTCATCACCTGTCGGATGAAAGTTGAATTTAAATTACTGCGTGATATCAAAAAATACTTTGTGTTTTAATTTTTACTGTGCACTCTGTTCTGTATACATTTTGGTTTTCACAACAGTTAAGATTACTTTTTATCAAAGAACAATTAATAATCTGTGAATTACGAAATAATTTTTATTATTACTT
Source organism: Idris sp. 1 HC-2018 (assembly GCA_022817325.1). Classification (NCBI taxonomy): domain Eukaryota; kingdom Metazoa; phylum Arthropoda; class Insecta; order Hymenoptera; family Scelionidae; genus Idris; species Idris sp. 1 HC-2018. The sequence goes on along the minus strand of JABFPM010000990.1, from coordinate 16,360 downwards.
TTGCTAGTTATTTGTCATTTAGAAAATAATAACTAGCAAAATTAATAATAAAAATTATTTCGTAATTCACTGAAAATTAATTGTTATAATTACACAAATTTGCCTAAAAATTGTTCTTGGTTGGTCTGACTTTAAAAAATTTAAACTACTTAACTTTTAGTTTTAACATCTTGAAAGTTATACATATGAGCATAACTTCTTGATATTTTAATGAATTTGTTTCATTTATGAAAAATATATTCTTATATTTTGTGCACTGTAATTACATTTTCGTGTAATTTTAAAGGCATCATGTTAAAACGTACATTGATATTTGTACGTTTATAAGTTAAAATAGTATGTTGTATGCTTAGGTGTGGAGGAAGGTGTGGAGTTAGGTATGCAATCAGTGATGTGTGCAGCCAGTATATCTACATTATCTATGTAAGTTAAACATATTCTGCATTAATTTTGTGTAAATGTAAATTTCCGTAAAGATTTTAATTTTGTAATCGCTGTTTTGCATTTTATAATTAACATTGTACCATAACAATTAGGCAGCAACAAATAAAGCAAAATTCTTTTATTTTTTTGAGCTTCAACTAATAAATTTTATCTCTAGATCAAGTGTGAGTACAAAAATAAAAGATCAAAGTTTACCTCCTTGCATTATACTTCCTGGTTGTCCGGGTTGAGGTGATGGCCCGCCAGGTAAAGCAGTGCCACCTGCCAAAAGACTTCCATGTTGTCCGCTACTATTGCCACCGCCCTGCTGTGCCGCTTTCATCATCTTTTTATATTTGCTCCGTCTGTTTTGAAACCAGATTTTGACCTGCAACCAAACAGAATACTAAACTTAAGACGAGTTACAGATTTCAATAACATTATGTTAATTCAAGATTTTGAGATAAAATTAAAATTTTTTTGCTACTTTTCCATCATTTTGCAACTTTTTATAAAATTTTGCATATTAAAAACTTGTAACAATTGCACAAATTTATTTAACTATAATTGAAAAAAGGTACAACTTCATTATCTACCTTATGATATAATTATTCCCCTAATATTAATATTCGCTGGACGAAATGTGTTATATATATTATCCACCATATAGGGTAAGTGCTGTAGCGCGAAAGTAAATGGTTTGTAAACATTAATGGTCTGAAGATGATATCTTTATAGATGTAACTTAAATCAAACTGTTGAATAAAATAAATAATATTTTATTAAAATATTCCAAAAGATGTTGCTATTAAATAACAGTTTTTGTTATATCACAATACAATGATCTTAAAAAAAAGAGAGGCACATTAAAAACTCTCATTTATCTTGGCAAAACGATCGCATTAATCCTGCTTTTTGCGTGTGTGAAATTGTTGTGTGGCATCGTCATCAATACCGATAAAAATTTAATTCTATAAGAGTCTTTCATCACTCTATTTGAAAACGATGATTTCATGTAAAGGTTCATCAAGGAAGGCGCCGGTTGATTCAATTTGCCTGACTGCTCTGGCACCCTTTATATATACTATACTATATCTCGTGAGTTGACTCGCCCGTTTGACTAGTCCTAAAAACGTCAACACACTCAGCAGGAGAGCATGAACGAGCTTACTGATTAGCTTGTTGCATTGTCGAGCCCCGTTCTGTGTGTCAAGTTTCGCTGATGATAGATAATCTGGTTGCATTTATTGCCCGAAACATGCTTCTCACTCTCCCGAGCATTAAACCAAATTAAATATGTCTTTTTAATTAGATCATTTTCAATCAATTTTCAAACTCAAATATGTTGATTAGATCATTGATCTGACTCATTGTTTGATTTTATTTACGATATATTTACTCTTTCATTCAAATTTCACCCCCGTAAAAATTGGGATTATCATAATTTACAAATTTAGGGGTTTCTACTTGAATTTGAATTTAACCCGTTTCCAAAACGCCCTGTCTTATAGAATTATTTTTAGTTTATCTTATTAGATTTTGGTTAAAATATTTTGTTATTTTATTCTAATGGTGAATTTTGACAGAAAATTGTATTTTTGATTGCCGTTGCTCAATCCTTTAATACATAAATGACGCTTCCCCTATTGCCTCTTGCAACTCCTGTCGCATACCACGTCCACCTTTTTTTCCATTCCCCTTGCCTCTCTTGTCATTGCTTCGGTGGTTCCAACTTCCTGTCTAGCATCGGTGATGCGCAGTGCCACCGTAACAACAACGAAATTCTTCAGCAAAGCTGCGCCTACAGCTTAATGCTTAATTTTAAATAATATTAAAATATGGCATCTTTTGTGATGTTGAAAGACTCTTTGTGTGCTCGCAAAAGAAGATACATTTTGCAAAATTAAATAAAAATCATGCTGAGTTTTAACTAAGTTATATATATAATTGAGTTATATATATATATATATATAAGAAAATTTTGTAGAGTTAAAATTATTAATAATTACATTTTATATTTATTTTCATTTTTCATAAAATTTTTGTTTTTATAAGGGTTTTTTTTTGTTTGTTTTTTTTTTTTTGATAAAATTAATTTATTGAATATTTAATTTGAGATTTTCATTCAAAATTTTAGTTGCAGACATGCAAAAGAACAATTATGTTTTTTTAAATCAATATATATATATACATTCATTTCAAATAAATGGTTTAAATGATAAATTATGCTGCGAGTTATTTCGAAAGAAAGAAGAACGTTAACTTCGAAACATTGGTCAAATATTGATTTGTCGCACCCCTGCAAATTTGTTAGGATGAAACAAAAAGAGCTTAGTTTTTCCTTCTATATATTTTGACGAAACTTGTACAATTTAGTTTAACAAATTATATTAAAAAACAATTTATTTTTTGTTATCAAGCGTATTTTTATAATTTTATTTATACAAAATTACTAATATTTTGTAGCATTTATAATACAACAATTTTAGAATTTATTTGCCTAATAATTCACTATCTAAATTGACTAATAATTGTTTTATAATTATCGCAAATTTTTTTTCTTCTTTTGCAAAAAACTTATTTAGATACGCTGACATATAAATATATTTATAAGTTAAACATATTACACTATTTAAGTGCAAATGCTAATACAATAAATTAAACGTTTTTCTTGTGTTAGCAATCTGTATATCATTTGTCACATTTAATAGTCAGAGCTTTCAAACAATGACACGTCGTCTTGTCGTATTCCCAAGCAGTAAACGAATAGTGACATACAGTTACACATGACTTTACAATGGTCACCAAATTTGGCTCGTATGCATCACTTATCCTATTAGAGTTGTAACTTTTGATTACTATCCACTCCTTTTTACTATCAAATTGTTCTCAATAAATAAGCACTTTTCATAGTAGATTAATTTCCTTCTTTTGTTTAATCCGCGGTTTTCACTTTCATTGCATCATTTAGCGAATCAAGATTTCAACCATTCTTCTCCGAAAATCACTTCAAGAAAGACACTTTTATACTGGGGAAACAACAAATATATATATATATATATATAAATAAATAAATAAATATATATATATAAATTACTTCCCAGAGAAAGTTAAAATTACATTTTGATTTTACTTTCCAAGTCTGTTGGATTCAAGATTCTGCATTCAAAATATAACTTTGGTATCGAAAAAAGTGACAATAAGTCATCTTTCTTAGTAGTTATAACTAGATAGCTTGATAATGATGAGAAATGATAAAAGGAAAGGGGAATATCGTGCTGTGCTCATCGAGGTGTAGATCCTTGTCTTCTGGGTCGTGTGTTAGTCACAGTTACTGTCCCACTAAGCTATGTTTGCATTTAACTTTGATGCAGTGACTAAATTACCTAAGGCGCAGCAAACATTTTAGAAAATTTTAGACTTCGCGTTTTGATACCAAATGCACTGTCAAGCAGAAGTCCCACAATGTACAGTATAAAGGTTTTTCTAGTATATTGGTAAATTTTTTTTTCTACTTTAAATACTTTTAAATGAGGTTTTTCCCAATTCTTGATTGTTCCAACATTTAAACAAATGATTTTTTGGATTAAATTAGTTGAATAAATGATATTAAAATTAAATGCAGCAAGATTGGCGCCAGTATTATTAATTCAGTAAGTTAGCAGTGTCGACAGGGTGACAAGCGATTTGAAATTGTCGAGGTGGAGAAAAGTGGGTACTCACTCGTCCGTCTTAAGAGTATTACAGAAGGTACTCATGCGGGACACAAAGTAGTTCATATTATCTAAAGTATTCTTCGCCAGAATGGTCACATGCAATTTTCATATTAAGAACCGCACATATTTCGCGAAAAAGAAGCGGAAAATTGACACAAAAATTTGTGTATACTTTTATTATTACTTACTTTTGTAATTTCACGCTTTTACTTGAATCTTGTACTTTATATCAACCAAATTTACTGTAATCATAATTTATTTAAAAAAATTATAAATATAATAAACAAAATTTTAGCGATCTGTACAAAGAAACATAGTGTAAAAGTTGAAAAAGATCCGAAGTTTTGATAAAATTAGCGCTGTATGAGCAAGCCTCAAAGTTTGAAAGTTTATGTAGATTTTTGGGATTGATTATTAAAATTACGAGTCGTAATTAAATTGATATATATTGAATTGAATAATGGAGTGGGCTTTTATTGCATTGCAGAAGTGGTGTCCGCTGATGAACGATAAAACAAATTACATTGCCAATTCAACATCCGAATTTAATTGTTATCCGAATCTGGTCTTAATTTATAATCTGAAATAGTTTGCAACTTGATTTACTTAGCATGTCAATTTTTCGCATCGCTGAACACACAGATCGGATTGGTCGACAAGTTATAGCCTCAGTGTGAGTGTGTATTTGTATGTTACGGTAAAATCGAGCGTACCAGCTTATAGCTTGACTTTCAACAATATCCAACCTATACCGTCATCGTAACTGATACTCCGCCAATGCGCAGGCGGATATTTTCGGCAAGCTGCGATATCATGGCGGACGTGAAAATGGACTCCTATGACAAAACGACAGTATTTTGCATAATTTTGACGATAAGTTTGAAAATTGTCCAGCAAAATTTATAAATTTAATTGTATCTAGATAATAGGACGATTTGTGTGTAAAGCACACAATTATGATGTAAATGTAAAAATAGAAATCCTATTTTGATATCATCAGCGTTGGAAAAGTTGACAGCAAATTCGATTACACCTTTCATTATACATTTATTACTTTTGATTATTAAATTATATGTGAAATCTCGCGGTTATACTGGACATAGATTTATTAAAACTATATACGTGTATTCATTTATTAAGAATAACTAAATACTTATAGTTTACAAATAACGTATTCATTTCTTTTAATAAACGTTTAGCTGCAGCGTCAAAACAATTTTACTACAGTAAAGTTAGACAATCTATTAAGTTGTCATACTTAAACATAGTTTATCAGTTTCTATACGTATTAATCAGTTTATCAGTGGCATATCAATTTTCAGTAGACATTTTTCTTTACTTTTCTTTATTTAATTGTCTTCAATTGTACAATCTTTAGATTTTTTTATACTTTTTTTCTTGAAAGGCAAACTATTCAATTTCTAAAATTTTTCATACGTAAAAGGGTTTATAAACTCTTATAGTTTTGTGAACCATTTTGATATCAAGGATGACAATTTGAAAATCTTTTTCACAGAAATACTTTTTTGTCAATAGATTGATTGTCGAGTACACCCAGTTAACGCGCATGTCAGATAAATACGTATGCGCAATAGAAATTATATGCGATCATTGATTTTCATAGTTTAACTTGTTGAATGTTATGTCTATTTTGCAAGAATATTTAGAATGTATTTAGGTTTAATTGATTGTAATTTTGTTATTCATTTATCATCAAACTCTGCGATTCAATCGATAAACATAAACTTCCAGAAATAATTCATACTTTTGGTATATTCAATAAAAAAAGGAAGTTCATATAAGTATAAAAATAGTTGGATGTGTGTGAGTGTGGTTATTATATAATTCAATGTCTCATGCATAATAAAATAAGAAAACTTTTATTACAATCAAATTTTAGCGCATTTTTATTCGCTTCCTTCCGCATTAATAACGATAACGTTTGCGAGGGATAGTGCACTACTTGCATAGAATAAGTCTTGCGGCAGAAAAAGACAAAATTAGATGCAGTAGGACGTAAAATTTCTCCGTAATTTAAATGACGGTCGGCAGTAAAACCACGCACAAGTTTTCATGCAACGTTTGTAAACGAGCGCAGTCATCGTCAAGTTTTGTAACGTAGTCATAAAATGCTAGCTGTCAAAGAACACTCATTCTTCTTTTTTTTTTTTATTTTTTTATTTTTAACTTCTGAGTTGTTAAATGTGTTGCTTATAATCTAATTTAACGTAAAGTATAAAAATTTTTATACCACCTACAAAAAATGTATACAACTTTTACATATAACCTACAAAATTTAGCAGATTCTTGTTTAGTTGTAAAAATAAATCTGCAAACTGAATGCACAATCAACAAAATAATTTCAATCAAATTTATTTATAGATTTTTTTTGCTTGTGCCGTTGCGGTATAAGAAACAATTTCGTGTACATAACTTTGGAGATGATTTGCTAAAATTATAACTGATAAGATGTGTATAAATTTAATAATTATGTTTTTACTTCTTTTCTGTCGTAAATAATTGACAAGATAATGTTCAGATGAGGGTAGCTAAAAAAAAACTAGAAATATATTACGTTGCAACGACGTGATACACATGCAGAAATTATGGGCGTCACATGGGGAAAATATAATAACATTTGAGCTGTTGAAATTTCATACTATCTTGACACCCTATCGACGTTTCATACCCAGAAATAATGTAATTCTTTATCAATTTATTGAATATAGTACTTTACTATTAATCCAATATTATTATCAGTAAACTGTCCTATGCCATCTCATGTGACTTTTATTGTTTCAACAAACAACAATATTTTTATACATTATACATTCTGAATTTGGGAAATTTATATTATATAATTTAATGTAAAATTTAAACATTTTTATTAAATAACTCCGAGTTTTTGAATTCAATTCAAAACTTTCTTTCATTCACTTAATTTTCTTTCCTGTTAAAAAACTGGCAAATACTTTTTATGGCGTCTTGATTAGATTAAATAAATCCTTCTTATAATCAATGTTGTGTTTCATTATTACTACTCTCACACAATTTTTTTTCTGTCCGAGCATTCGGTTATTACTACAGAACGGAAGGGTCAATTGACCTAGAATGTTTCTTTTAAATTAATTGTAACTTTAATTCGTTTGTGTTAAACTTTTACTATTGATGAAATTTTTAAATGGTGTCATCACATGTGTAAAATATGTATTTCTATAATAGTATACTATTCTAGTTATCGATTTTGTGATCAGTTTATGTAAATTTTATGTAAACTTAAAATTTAGCGTTATCCAGCAAAATTTACATAAATCCCATTTAACAGAAATCCCAGTTAAACTAAATTTGTTGAAAAATATATTTTTCATCTTGCTTACATAAAACATTATACAAAAGTTTAGTATTTTCACAAATTAGCAATATTGGCAATGTCAAAGTCTGGTCCAACTAATAAATGATCCAATTATTATTGTTATTATTGTAAAAACAAAAGCAAAAACAATAAAATAACGATATATAAATATAATAACAAGAATAAGAACAACAATAATAATGAGCGAGCGCGACATTTGCAGGACGCAGAACCGAAACATGCGACAGTCATATCCCGTCACGTGATTCCATTTGTTTTGCTCTCATTGTGCAGTGGATTGCGTGGAGCGACGAGCAACTATAAGAGTTGAGGCAGCGAGCACAAGCTGCAACGGTCCGCTTGCCCCATTGCCGGCTGGTGCCCGCAGTTTTAGTACCATTGTCAGTTCTCGTGAAAAAGTCGGTTGCGTGTCAACTCACGACGCACACGGGACATTCACTGTAGCAACCGAGCTACCAAGGGTAATAATCTTTTTCTTCTAAGCTCTGAAGTTTTCTTAAATCGTGTGATAATCTTTTTTTCTTATTCTTCTAGATACGCTTTTTTTCTACTGACATTGCCCCAAATACGTTTTACAGCAGACCCTGGTTAAACACATTCTTGACAGAGGGAACATGTGTCGGTCTTTTTTATATCTTCCTTGTACACGATTCATATACAAAATTTATATTTAAATTAAGTTTTTTATCAAATAAAAGTTAATAATTTTTTAAAACAATGATTTTAATATATAATTAACTAATGTTTATTAATTTTAAGATTATCACTGCAAACATAGTTTAGTTCGCCGATGAAGTTTGCGGTGCAAACAATTCTGACCAGTAGCTGATGATATTTACATAAAAATCCTCGTCAGTTTTTAATATGGATGAGAGCGTGATCGGATCTTGATCAAGATTCTCGCGGTGTTTATAAATCGTGCATATTTCAAGAAAGCCAATAAAACTGTGATGAGACTTTTTCAGGTTTCTTTAGAAATAAAAATGTACATGTTTGACAATTTAGATAACACTTCGATCACATCAGGATAAAAGATTAATGTTTTATGCATTGCATCAGATCGCCACTAACCGAAACCTTCTAAGGATTTTATATAATAAATAACTTGTTCGTAATATCAATCTTTCCCTATTATAAAACAAATTTATTTAATAAATTATAATTTATAAAAGTAAAAAAACGTGGAAAGAGATATGTAACGCATGAATAATATCCAAGATGAAGTTTTTGTTTCTATTTTCGGTATTATATTAATATAAAATATGCGAGAAATTGAAAAATGTCATAAGCTCAAGAGATTTTGAAATATAGTTTGTGACCATCATATTTTCTATGATTTTAACCGAAACAAGTGAGAAGTAAATATATATCTTTCAATCATAAGTACACTTTAACTGTACTTTCATGTGAATGGCAATAAATAAAGAAGCGTACTTTAATTATATGTTATAGATGCACTTGAGAAAAATATTTGAAATGCATACTGGAGCGATTGCCGTTATCTGGGCATTCAAAATGTATATTTTATAGTAAAAATGTTGGGCAGAGTGTGGGGATGTATCAGAAAAAGTTAATAATAACTCCTTTCGAATTTAATTATGCAGAATATACTTTTCATTCAATTATTTAAATTATTTTGATTTAATTATTCAAGTGTATGAATAATTAAATATATATAAGGGTATACAATTATTGTTCTGGAATAAGCTTAATTTAAATATTCTGTTAATAATTCAAGGAAGAATTCGTAATTTTAACTAAATATCATTATTTTACTTTAACTTTAGATGATCATTTATATCTGATTTAATGGAATTGGCAGTTTTAATTAATTTTCGAAAATATTTAAGACAATTATTTAGATTTACCTGATGTAAAGTATATTATAAAATGAGTCAAAAATATAATTTATTCAACAAAAATAATTTAAGAAGTTATTTTTCAATCGAAATATTACAACAATTATGTTATAATTAAGTAAAATCATTAAAACTTATTTATTATGTGTTCAAGAAATTAAGTTAATGTGTATACTTTACGTAAAACAGTTTATTCCACAGAGTTAATCAATCAAAGTTAAATAGAGTAATTGGAAATAATACAACACGTAGATATTGTCAAATTAATTTTCGTGCATTAAAATGTATAAATCAATCATGTTGACTGAAGTTGTCAGTCAACTTTGACTTTTGTACTTATTATTACAAAAATGTAAGTATACGGTCTAAGGAAGACAAAAAAAACTGTGGCTTTTCGTTGAATGACAGAATAAGACGCAGAACTCATGTTTCGGTATAAATATGAACAATATCTTTAAATTTTTACGCCAGCTTTCATTTATCAAAAACAATTACACATTAATTTTAGAGTAAGTTAAGCTACAATTGTTTCAATAATGTAAACCCCAAAAAAGACTTATTTTCATATTTTTTCTCAGTCATTGTCAATACTGGGGGTTTTTTATATGAACAAAACATGTTAAGTAGGAATTACATTGCGAGCCCAAAAATATTTTAATAAAATTTAATTATAAAACTATAACGAATTTTGCAAAAATATTTTAACATAGCAATATAACAATATTCCAAAAAAAAAACAAACAAACAAACAAACAAAACTGAATATTAATAACTATAACAAAAATAGATAAAAAAATCACGTGCTTATGGCTAAAAATTGTTAAATAATGTAATTTTTTATTTAAATGATAAAAAAACGTTATTATTTTAAAAATTATTCAGAAAACTTATAAATTTGAAAAATTGTTAATTTATTGAAGAAAAGTTTATTTAATATATTTAATTTCAATTAAGATTGTTTCTCTATTCAATAAATTTTAAAAACTTAAAAATGTGATAATCTAATTATCAGAAATTTTTCCCCTATCGATATTATTAATTATTAATAATGTAATTAATGTAAAAAATTATGATTAATGATTAATAATATAAAAAATCCCCTTATTCATTTTGTTTATGTAAAAAACTAATTTGTTAACCGAATTATTGGTTAGTTTCAATGCCTCTAGCCACACTACCATATATCTTTTGGGAAAAAACCAAATTTGATGTCTAAAAACAATTTGCACTTCTGTTTTAAATTATTTGTTATTTTAATTTAAATGACTAATTTTTAATAATATGAAAACAAGTTACAGAAATTTTTTCTCTACCACGAATCTCAAGTGTCATAAAGAATTGACCTACTTCGATTAAATTTTGCATGTTGATCATGGGGTTTTAAGAGGGTAGTCTAGTGTAAACGTCGGAAAAAATCTATTTTTACGATTTTTTCCCTTAGTTACAAATGATTATTCAATATTGGGATTTTATATATGAATAAAACACACTTAGTACTTAAAAAATAATTTTTTTTTTCATACGTAATAAAATAATTTATTTTCTTATTTAATAAGCATATTATTTCTGCAAAATCTCCACGTGCTACTTGTGCAATCTAAAGGGTTATGTCTATGGCCTAAACTAGTGTAAATATGTTGGAATCATTTTCAAGAATATGATGTACATTTGAAAAAAGAAATCTGAAAATTCGCATGTTTTTAATATTTGTTGTTAATAAAAACTGCAATCGTTAACCGATTCCTCAACATGCGACAGAAAACGCTAAATACGTGACAGTTATCTACTACTGTGCGTGACTAATAGCAGCTCTGGAAAGTTTTCTATCCTTTCCTATTAGAAAGAAATAAGAAATGAAAGGCGATGCCTATTGGCACGTTGACAGCTGTCAATTTCATAGCCGCCATGACATGTTGGGCAATAAGTTAATGGAATCAAAAAATCCTAGTAGCCAAAACTCTTCTAAACACAGTCATTTTATGTAAGTACAATAAAAAAATGTTTATAATGCCGCCATGTTGTTAATTTTTTGAATTTTAAAAAAATCCTATGCGTAATATTAGTTATTATCCTAAAGTTTCAAAATTACTACTAGTGTTTGATTTTCGATATCTCAGGATTACTCGGTGCGCACGGCCATTCTTTCTAAAGGCCATTTCCGGGCAGAATGCCAACACAAAAATATTAGATTTTTATAACCAAAAGAAATGATAACGTACTGTTTAAATGTACATTATTCATATGCGAAAAACCCAGAGAGTTTATACCAATCCTATTATCTGAAAAAAAATCACAAAGTTTGTACATTTTTTTCATTACTTACAGTGTTGTTCCCCCTTAACAAAGTACTTTTTATGATGTTGAGTATTAAATTCTCGAAATAACTCATTAAATCATTTAGTTTTTAAGGATTTCCATACTTTACTTTCGAATATAGATAAACAATGAAAAACTTTGTTTGTACTTAATATAATTAATATATTAATAAATTAACTATTGAAAATGTGACCAATAAACAGGTGAAGTCGGACATATTAAAATTATACAAGAAACATGTTAAAAATATTATGCTATTCAATTATACTGAGTAAGACATGCTGAAAGCCATCAGAGACTTCATAAATAAAAAAAGTTATTAAAGTCATCGCTCGTTAATAATTTTTGACATCAGGGATGAATTTTTGCTGATCAAGTTTTTTTTCTTGTGGATATTTCGATCTCTGTCAATAACTGTTGATTTTGATACATTATATCTGGTTTAAAGAATTTGTTGAGGTCTCAAAAGGAGATTTTAAAACATCTAGATATTTCTGATTTTGTCTGAAATTTCTTAAAAGCTAGACTTTTTTATCAATAGTCTTCCTGGTAGATTTTGGTTTCTCAGATTTTTGAAGATACATAAAAATATCTATATTCAATATCCAATGGAGTGAAAACATCGAAAAGTCAAAATCAGGCATAAATGTTAAAATAATAAATGAGTGAGAATAATATTTTAATATTTTTTAGTAATCTCACCACATTAACTGAAATTCTATCGTCGCATGTTATTCATTATGATTAAATGAATTTCGTAGATGATCTATGACAATGAATGGAATAATTTCGAACTGTAGAATGTTTGAATGTATAATTTACAATGAGCAATATTACTTTTTTGAATGTGAAATACTATTATTATGCATTTTTTTCTGCTGTCCGAGTTCATGAGACTTTGACAGGTGAAGTCGAACATTTTATAAAACTTTAATGAAAAACTAATGATAAATATTAAATTAATTAACTTATACTTGTTTTATTACTCAAACATCAAAAAATTTACCAATAAAATATTATATACTTTTAGCAACATTACAAACATATTCATATACAAAAAGTTGAAAAACTGTTCTACGTCAACTTATTCTACAGTAATTTTAAAAAATTCTGACCATTTATAAGTTATGCGAACTGCAGTCATAAAATCTATCTTTTTTATTTAATAAAAAAACATAATTAATCTTCGATTTTTTTAATCTTTAATTTTTCGTTGTTGATAACAAATTCAAAAGTGTACATACCGTTTTATGTAAACAATAAACAATATTAAAAATATTTCATATTATGCGATAATATGTGAACTTTTACTCTACATATGAAAATGCACTTTATTTTGTTAAATAGAGTTGGAAAGTAATATGAATTGCATCTTTTTAAAGCTATAATTAACTAAAAATTGTTAAAAAGTAATATATTGATAAATAAAAAAATTGTATAATCCCAAACTTCAGCTGGATATTTTAGTTTTACTATTACCATTATCGATTTTACTTCAAAAACTAATTTTTTTAATTCAAAAAATAAAATTAACATCCATGTTAAATTTCAAATATTTTAAACATTGTTAATATTTTAATTGTTAAAATATACTTTGAAACATATTAAAAATGTGTGTTATATAAATTAAGTAAATGTTATTAACAATTTTAATCCATTAATCTATATTGCAAAAAAGGAAAAAAATCAAGTTTTAACATTTAAGTAGGAATCAGTCTTGTCTAAATGCTGAAACAGAATTATGTATCCAGTATTATTGGATCATACTGAATCGATACATTTATTTCTTCGTGTACATAATTCCGGAAAATTTCATCATTCTAATAATATTATTAGTATTTAATAACTCATATGTTATTCCATACCAAATCGGACATGGAAAACATGGCAATTTTTTTGGGCCAACAATATTTTTTAGGTAGGACTAACCACAATTTGTTTTTTAAAAATTAGTTGAAAATTGGCAGACACATTATTGAAATATGTATGCAAGTGCCCACAAAGTTTTAATTATTTTTTTAGATATTTTCTTATTCTTAATGCAAAAGCTTATGAAAAATATTGTACAAAAAGTGGAGGGGGAGTTAAAATTTCTTCAATTATGGTATACGTACTTCTGGCGTATGAGTGATTGGGCTTAATTATTTTCTTGATATTAGTAGAGTAAAGTGACTTGGTAAGGGTTTTGAACATTTATAGAGTTATTAGTCACATTTACATGTAAAACTGTAGTTCATAAGAAAAACAGGACATTTATAATTTTTTTTAGTCATCCAAGGTATTTTATTACGTTTATTTTTTTATTAAATTTAATTTAATGTAAGCTTTTTTACCGTTTTATAAGAAAAGGTCAATATAATATATTTTATTATTTAAGTGAATCTTATTTCTTTTTTGGAAACTGTTTTGGGATCATGCAAATATGATGTGATAATGAGAAATCAATAATAACAATCATAAACTGCTGACGATATACATTTTTACATCAATTTTTGTTAATATTGTCAAAGTAGGGTAAAGTGACGCGATAATTGGGAGGATAAAGTGATATGATTGAAATACTATGTACATGTATCTTGATGTAATCTACTGTGCCAAAGAAAAAAGCCGTAAGTACAGTTGTTTCGAGAAAACAGCCAAAAATCGTTTTTAATGGTAATTAAACTAAAAAATTGTTTTTCTTGAAATTTAAAAGCACATCTAAGATAAAAAGAATACGCTAATCTCATTTCTGCAATACAAATTATTTGATTTATAATAACTGCACTGACGGCTTTTTGTTTAGTAACTTTTGTGAGATAAAATTTGTACCGCTGACCAAAATTTAACGTAATTATCTAAGCAAATTTTTTTTTGCATTTTTTACGATGAGAAAACAGTCATAACTTTTTGAAAAATTATTACATCATTTTATATGACCGTTAGATGTGGAATTTTCTAACAAATCACGGGGTACCGAAAACCCATTTTCGAAAAATTTACCACTTAATACATTTTTCCTCGGCACAGTAGTAATCAGAACTATATGACACTTATATTTCAGTTATAAGCATCGTATTCCTATTCAAAAAAACGAAAAATGGATCTACTGTAAGAAATTGAAGCAGGGAATTTATGAACAATGTGAATCACCTTAAAATAAATGATTTTCGTATTTGAGATATTAACAATATTTATTGATGTTTATTTCTGGGCTTTACTCGACTTGATTAATGCTGAAATAATGAATTAACATGGAAGTTTCATCAATATTAATTTATCTTTTAGTATTTTTCAAAAATTGTTATTTTTTAGTTGCCAATTTTGTCATGTTTCAAAATGTAGGTGTAGATCTACAATTTTATCGTATAAATCAGCTCTGCGTTGTATAACTTCTTAACTGATGGTCCAATTATTCAGAAAAAAACGTTTTTGCTTAGATATGTTACTTTACCCCACTCTCCCCTATCTTTTTTTTATATATGTTTAGAAATGTATGAATTTTAAGAAAATTTAATAAATGTCTTAGTCCAATCCTGGCAAGTTTTTGAAACAATTTAGTTATTTTTTTTTTTTTTTTTTACAAAATTAACTTCATAACAAGTACTGTTGGAGTAAGGATAGAGAGGCGGGGATGAAAATAATCTTTGAACTGAGCATAGTTTTTTTCAAAAATGAATATTTTAACTTACATTTATAAATACTTTTATTAATTTTTAAACATATTATTCTATATGTTATTGCCATCAAGTTTTTGAAACAAATGTTTGGAAACTTTTTGCAGTCTTTATGTATATTATTTGCTATTAAATATTTTGTTTAAAGTGTGAATCTGTGCAGTCTGAATACATGATTGTTATAGATTTATTTTGAAATGAATTTATTTTTTGTATACCCTCAAATTATCATGCACTTTAATAGCTTTTATTATTATACTCATAATTTGCTCAGTATTTAAAATTATTTCCTTAAAATTACTTCTATTATTCAAATATCTGCAAAATGGTAAAAATTATTGAAATGTGAACATTAAAAAAAGGGCAGGTGAATTTTTCAGGGAGCTAATATGAAAACTAAAAATATTCAGTGTAACATTTGTCGCCACCCTCTTAAGGCTTTTATGTTATTTTTTCTATTTGTCAACTTCTTTATGCCCGCATTATGATAAGCAGGGAAGTATACATTTAAAAGCCAATGGTAAAAATGGTAATAATTATAAAAAATACATAAATTATAATTACTATGTTTGATTATTTTAATCAATTCAATAATTATTATGCAACCACAAGGAACCAAATAAAAAAAGTAACTGTTGTGACTTTTTTTATATCAATATTTATTTTCAGCTTTGAAGAGCTTACGTTTCGTTCATCTTTGTGTGAACCTTATCAGAGCTGAAACAACATTTATATGAATTATAATATCTCGCAACTAAAAATTTATAAAAACGTTTTTTTTTTCAATAACAGAATGTAGACAATATTTTATAAAGAATTTTAATAAATACTTTACTCTAGCTGTTAACAACTTATTTTGTCAATACGATTAAACATTTCGTTTCGTAATAAGCACAATCAATTTTAAAAATTAATATTTAATCATTTTTATTAATACATTTATTAAAAACTACAATCTTTCGATTTTGATCACAATTTAAACTCTTTGGACTCGAGAAATCTTTAATTAATATAAAG
>JABFPM010000989.1:10519-23304 GCA_022817325.1 Idris sp. 1 HC-2018 | reverse complement strand
GTTTAGTATAAGTCCTATAATCATTTAGAAAACGTACGCTAAACGTTCATTAAGTATTTATCAAATATTCAATAAACGTATCAAAAGTTAAGGAAACGTTTACTAAACGTTCATTTGTTAAACGTTTGAACAAACTTTTAAGTAAGTTCGAAATGTCTTCAAATTGTTTGATTGCAATGGCCAAGTGGTAACACATCTGGGCTTGTACTCTATGAAAGTTGTGAGTTCAAATCCTATTTACGGCAGGTTAGTAATTTGATTTTTTTAAAATATAATTTAAAACAATGAATTTTTTATTTTAAATTTTATAAAAATATTTGAAAATTTTAATCAACAATTTTTAATGTTTATGAAAAATTTAACAAACGTTTAGCAAATTTCAACAAACTTTTATTAAACGTTTATGAAACGTTTACTAAACCCTAACTAAACGTTCAATGGACGTTTAGTGAACGTTTTCTAAATGTTTATCAAACTTTGTAAACGTTCAACTAACGTTTAATAAAATTCTAGTGAACGTTCCTTAAAGGTTTTATGAACGTTTCAAACGTTTTTCAGACATTAAATGAACTTCTCAATAACATCTTATAAACTTTCTACATCCCTAGAAAGCGGACAATTGTACGTTTTACAAACTTTCGTGCAACGTTTATTCGTACGTTCGACAAACGTTCACCAAACGTTGTGTTTTCACGGGGATGGTGGAAGTACATAACTTGGTTCGTTTTTTATATTCCACTTATAAATGGTTTTATACTTTTTAACCTGAACAATTCCGCAAAAATTACACTTTTGAGTTTTAAGCAACAATTAATTAAACAGTTTATAAATGGATATTCATCTCGAAAGTATAGTTACACACCTAGATGTAGATTACCAAAAAATCACGAAGAAGAAAAGGGATCACTCAGACGCTGTTTACAATGAATGAAAAATAATCGTCTAAATGCAAATGGAAATCCCATCCGAACTTATTTTCAGTGTGCAGCATGCCAAGTACCACTTAGTCCAAAAACTTGTTTTGTTGAATTTAAATATATACATTTTAAATATTTCACATTCTATTAAATTATTATTTTTATTTAATTAATAAAATATTTTATTATTTTCTTAAAATTTTAAGAAAAACATTGTGCAATGTTTAAAAACAGCATTATAATAAATATTTTATCATAGTTTTTTCGATTATTTCTTAATTTATTACTATCCACACTTGTTAACAATTTATTGGTATCTTTATTGAAAAAGAATTATAACAAAAAAATTGCACATTTTGAATTTTTTTATTCCCAATATAAATATTCAATTTTATTATTAATATATTAATTTGGTTTTATCATTGTTAATAATTAAATCACTTTTTTACTTCGTTTATAAATAATCGTATCAAATAAAATTTTTTACATAATTTACGTTTGATTCTAGTCGCCACGCTTAATACGTCCCTGGCGCGACGCCAAGTTTTGAATTCCCGCGTATTCGCGGCGGCCTACCTCTAAAGTGGTGGGGACTGAAATCTGTACGAATGAGTTAAGATGCTTAAGGAAAATAATTGTAGACAAAGCTTCAGGGATACTTATTGTACCAAATTGGAAAAAACTACCTTGGCATTCTTTGTTTGTTTCACTACTAGAAACAAAGATTGTAGTATTGAAACATTCACCTAATTTATTAATGTCTCTTTGCAGGAAATTAAGACACCCACTGCACAAGAACCTATCACTGATTGCGGGGCGTTTGTCAGGCGCGCATTCCAGAGACGCGGAATTTCGGAGAACGTCATACCAGTATATCTAGCGTCAATTGCAGAATCTACACTTCGCCAGTATTCGAATCCGCTAAGGCAGTGGATTACTTATTGCAGTATTCAAAAAATAGACCCTTTCATAGTTCAAGAAGATAGGGCATTGAGTTTTCTTGCTGAGAAACTTAATGAAGGTGCGTCATATGGAACTTTAAATTCTGCGAGATCTGCTCTTTCTTTTATTTCTGACAGCGCATTAGATAGCAAAGGAGTTAATATTCCAGGTTTCTTAAAGGAGCTTTTCGTATAAATCCCCCTCGCCCTAAATATGAGGAAACCTGGGATGTAAAAATTGTATTTGACGAAGTAGAGAAGTGGTATCCGTTAGAGTCACTAGATTTTGAGAAACTTACACTTCGTTTAATAATATTATTAGCCTTGGGTACAGCTCACAGAGCTCAAACCCTCGCTAGTATAAAATTGACAGATATTAGAAAGTCAGCTACGGGTTATGTTATTAGGGTTTCGAAACTAATTAAAACTTTGCGTTAAAATTCTTGTCAACCCCTTTTAAAGTTACCTTACATCGTTAAACCGAAAGGCTTAACGAGTTCTTCCAGATCCAAGCCAGTCGTACTCTCATTGCTTTTTAAAATCAGACACGTAGTATTGTTTAAATCCAAAATATCGTATTCGTTTATTCAAATAATATTGCTGCCTAGAATTTTATTTTTTTTCTTTCAAATTAGCGAAAATCCTTATTAATTCTACTTTACTTAAGGGATTTCTAGTTTTTTTTTATCTAATTAATATGTTAAATGATTGCTAATCTTATTGCAGCTTCTGAAACAATATAGCTTATTATATTTTGTAACCTGACTTTTAGTACAATATAATTCAATAAAAACAATTAAAAACGAGTTTATTTTTTTGCTAATTTTGTTTACGCAGAATTTAGTCATTACACGAAATGACTACGACATATATACATAATAAATATAGGAGAATTGAAAATGTAAGAAACAAGGATGTATAACGAGGAAATTTTAAAGCTATTAAAATAAAAAAGTCGAGGAGGGTCTTTTTTCGAAAGAATTATGTATTTTTTTATAAAAATTATATTTATATTACATATGACTTTATGATAATGTAAACACAAACAATCATGATTTTTTTCTTATAAACTATATGTTACAAATTATTTTAGTAAAAAAAATAAGCTATTTACATATTTACACATTTGTTTTATAAGTACAATATTAAATAAGTATAACTTATCAATAAGCCTGGTTATAATATGCAAACTCCAACTGGTATACTAAAGTGACACTCTTAGATAGTTGGGAAATCATTTTTTATATAATGACACAAAGAATATTCAATTCGATAAATAAACATTTTAGATGTTTGCAAAAATTTAAATATTCTACTCACATGAATATAGCGAAATAATTTTATGAGAAAAAACTAGCTCTAAATTTTCATTCAACTAAAGTTTATTTCCGCCGAAGAATAATTATAAAAAAATGCTTAACATGCAAAACTTAATAATTCTCTGAATTGTTTAAATTTCTAATTTAGTAGTAATTAATAATAATATGAATTAAGTATAAAAAAGTTATTGAATAGTATGCAATTTTCATAAATTTTTGTTTAATAGAAATTTTACCTTGTCAATTGAAAATTTTCGTGAAAAAAATTTAACTAGCTATTGTCAATAAAATTGCTTGTAACATTCTATGTGAGTATCGTCTGTAATTAAATCTTATCTAATTTATCCACAATATTGTTTAACAAAATTTCTAAAAGATATCAAACTTAGTTAACGTGGTGTTTGGAAAAAATAAATAAAAAATACACAAACAAACAAACAAAAAACATCGTTGGCCAGGCAGATAAAAAATTATGGTTTTTTAACTCTTTTCTTGCCATTAATGAGTATATGCATTAATTTGTAGAATTACTTATCACCATTTTAAATAAGAAATAAAAATAAATAATCGTTTTTATTATGCATAATGATAAATATTTTCAGTTTGATATTTCATTATCAAATAAATACATTTACTTATAACTAAATATTCATAAAATACGTTCGTTTTTTACGTATTTTTTGTCCATTTCTCTTGTATTAATAATGTATTTTTTCTATCAATTTTTTGCGAACGTAATTTATCGATAGCCCCTAATTGCAAAAAAAATTTTTTTGTGTTGATTTTTCTTCGACATTTTAACATAATAAGTCAATGTATCTGTAAAAGAATTTTACAAAAAAGTGTTTTTCTAAGTTTGGCAAAAAGTAAGTTAACTGGTCAACTAATTTTCTAAGTATCTAGTTGAATATTTTGTTTTACTGATATTTTAACGTGATTTTTAAACAATTCAGTCCATTAATTTGAATTGAAACAATTCTGTACTTCGAAAGATCCTAAAAAAAAATTTCAACTTTATCAAAGAATGGACCTACAGGTCTGAAAACTTGTATTCAAACGTAGTTTTGTAAGCCAAAAAACTTTTGCTAGACTTCTCCTGTTTTACTCTTTTAGACTGAAACTTATTTTTATTTATTAATTGTTTTTAAAAATCTATATTTTCAGACCTTCAGATTTATTCTTTAAAAGACTGAAGTTTCACTTTAGGATCTCCTTAATATTATTCAATCAATCGATGATTGAATATTAATAAAATTAGCAAATTATAATTAAGAAACACGTTAATTAAATATAACATCAAATTTGTTGAATTTTAGATTGATATTTACCTAACAGTACCGTAAATAAATTAAAAATCACAAAACCACTTATGTGTTCCATAACGTATTCATTTTACCCAACAAAAGATTTGTTTAATATTTAAACTCTACTTTAATGAAGAAGAACAATTTGTTTTCTAACAGGTTCTTATCTAGTAGGGAAGGAGAGAAAATTCCAATCTTTTTTAAATTGTAATAAATAAAATGATTTTTACAACATTTTTCTTTTCAAAATAGGGCAGCAAATCATTATTATTATTTTTTTTTTCAAAATCTGGACTTGAGTTCAAAAACTTTACTGAGAGTGGTGTTATGACAATTCTATCTGTCAAGATTATAAAAACGTAGCATGTTCCATTGACTCGAAATTCTCTAAAGTCGAAAATTTTTATACGAAGCATTCACACGAAATTGCCACATTTTACCAGTTTTTTTTAAACAAATCTTTTTATTTTCATTATTTTGTAAAGAAGGCAGTAAAATTTATTAGTATAAATTTATTGTAATTTCTGCATTTTAAATCTTACAAGGAAGTCCAAATCGTAAAAACTAATACTTAATTTTTTTATAATCTTGACAACCTTGATTATAAGTTTTCATTAAAAAAATACCTTCTTTTAAATTTATAAGATTTTTGTAAGAAAAAGTTCACACGAGAATTCTTTTATACATTTTTTGTTACAGATACTTTTTTTTAAAAAAAATTTTTTCTTATGAAACCTGGAAGGTGGAATTATCAGAATACCACTATTTTCTTATTGTAATTTTACTTGAAGGAAATAATAAGTCTCTTTTTGGCATACTTTCATACAGAATGGATTTATACGTTCTCTTCCTTAAGATCATCGATAGCTACAGATGTCAAATTGTCTTCTTCAGGACTTAATAAATTATTATAATAAACGTCCATTTCTTTTATCTTCATTGAGTTTCGCCTTTCATTCAGAAAGCTGAGTCTTTTTCTTTGCATTTCGGTCTCGAGCCATTGTGGATTATTGGCATTCTTGTTTGGCTTGTATAATAGAATTTTAACAACACTCCAAACTAAGAAAATACCACCAGCCAAAAAGAGTAGATAAATGGCAACATTTTGCACTAATGGCAAAACGTTTAAGTAAAGGAAAAATCGGTTATTCATTTGCTCTGGCAGTTCATACATCCCCTAAAATAAACAATTTATTCAATTTCAAATATTGTTTTTAGTTGACTGAAAGAAATATTATTTGCATTAAAAAGTTTTAATTTATACACATTTAGAATTTTAAGTTTTACAAACTTAACAAGATTCTTTAATATTATTATAATTAAAAACTTACAATTTCGAACCAAAGTAGTGGTAATGTTAGATCTGCAAATTTTCCTGTATTGGTAATAGGACTAACATCTTGCAAGGCCAAGTTTATTTGAAAACGAAAAGCGAGATCCACTGGTAATCCAGATTTAGGCTGTATATAAAAGTAAGACTCATGAGTGTCCGCATGTGGTTGAAGTCCATCCACAGCATTCAAAAGAGAAGGATCTGACTTATAAAAGTGTGGATAGGACAATGCTATAGGGAAACCTGTATAAAAAATGAAATCTTAGTTAAAATCATTTATCAAATTGTCATATATATAACATTGATAACAATTATTTTCAAATGTTGAATAAATGACTAAACTGTGTAATGAATATAAAAGTAATACTGTAACGAGTTTATCACTGAGAGAAATTTGATATTAAAAATTATTGTCACGAAACTTACAACGCAAATATTCAATCAGAGCTTTTTTTATTGTAATACTTGACGAATAAACTTATTAGCAAACAAGTTTTTTATAGTAAAAAATGGTATTCGATCTATTTTCAGAAGTAAATTTTAATATGTTGTTTCCTTGTATTTACAAAAAGTTGACGTTTGACGTGAAAATGACGTTTACTAGCTTTTTGGATTATAAATATTGTTTTACTGAATTATAAAATTATAAATTGTATTTGTTACTATTTTAAAATATATTTAATAGACTTATATTTTTAAAGTTACAAAAATCAAGTTATTAAAATATGTGCATATAATGAATTTAATTACGACAATTAACAAACGAAATGTAAAATTATTTTTTGTTTATGATTATTAATTTATACAATTTATTTTTAGGGCGTTTCAATCATATAGACCCTCATCACTTTTAACTTAAGGTGATGTCGAACGGAAATTTGCTGTCTCTCTCACACTTTTAGTGATATTTCAAATTATTTCTTTATTGTAATTAATTTTGAAAAAACGGCAATGTACCACCCTTGGCATTTTATGGGAGAATTGAATAAACTCGAAAATTACGAAAAATATTGAAAATTGCTCAAGTAGTTTCTGAACTACGATATTTTGTTGTACACCAATAATGTTTTTAGAATTTTTCTGCTTTAAATTAAAGAATTTCGTTCTTAACAGTATTTTTTTAATACAAATTTTCACTGAAAATGGTGTAACCAATGTTTTTAAGACGAAATTTGAGGATAAACTTTATTTTAAGTGAATAAAATTCAGAAAAATTGTAAATTATTTTTGGAATCACAATTTTCATTAAATATCTCCTTCTCAGGTTTATTTCGACAAATTTGAAAAATTTCCTACGCATTGTATTAAGTGTTAGTTTAAAATCTACAGTGAGCTTTTTTGCAAAACAGTGTTTATTGACTATTTCAAAAATCACAGAAATTCAACAAATTATCTCTAAAAATGGATTTTGATTATTTATATTAATATTTTCATGTAGCTGAAAAATACATTACAGATTATTCTTAACATATTTCAGACAATCAGACACTTGAAAACTATTGTCAATTTTTAAATTTAAATCGCGTACATTCGTTGTTCTCATTAACATTGCTGCAACCATTTGTACGTCTTGAAACGGTTGCAAAAGCGTTGCAACGAATGTACGCGATTTAATTATAAATTGGATAATAGTTTTTAAATTTAAACTTAAATTATTTTTAAGAAATACAAGCATCGATTCTGTATAATTGAGAATGTTTCAAAGATATTAAATTTGCACTGTTGCGAGAGTCTTTATGATCGAAAAATATAGTATTTTAATAAAACATTTGTATGTTTAGTTGATGTAATGAAATTTGATTGATGAAATTTGTAATAACACAAAATGCAGACAACATTAAATTTGAATAACATATGGCATTAGTTTTTACAAAATTATTATATTGTACATTTTTATTTTTTAATTAACAATGTATAAGAAAATATTTTCTGATGAAAATAACTGACAAGTAATATTTGTTTATTATTTAAAAAAAAATCTTAGCTTTAAATATTTTCATAAAGTTTTCACTGATAAAATGAACAAAAATAATGATTTTTAATGTGTTATTTCATCTTTAGCTTATATTATTTTTTGTATTGACATTTTTATAGTAAGTTTTTCTCATGATTTTTCATAATCTGTCGCATGGCTTTAAAAAAATACATTACAGATTTTTTTAATTTCTTGATAAAGCTGACATTTTATACGTCCTTTCCCTAATTGAACAAGGAGAAATATCGAAATCTCAATATTGTATATTTTGTTATTGTACTTTTCTAATATTAATTGAATAATATTTCAAGAAAATATTTTTGCTATTAACACCAAGCGAAGAAATATGACTGTTTTCATCGAAATCCTCTTGCTGCAAAAAGTGAAAAAAACGTTTTGGAATTCGGTCAAAAGAATTTCAATCTGTCTTAATCAGAATCTGGCTCTGTCTCTGAGATCTTGACTGACACAGTTAGAATTCTATTGCATCAACGGAAATTCTATACTGAACAAGATTTTTCTTTTTTGTTTGAAAATATATTTTTTAAGTATTACCTATAAATATATTAAATTTGGTTTTAAATCCTCAAAATGATGATCTTTTCTACACTAAAAGATCACGAAAAATCAGTATAGAACCTGAATTACCATCTTATACAGATACAATTCTTATTTATAGTATACAATCGGATTTGAACTGTCAAATATTTTGGTCAAATGTAAAAAAACATTTTCACTTGTGGCAAAAGAATTTAAACTTCGACAAGTATTTTTTCTGATTGTGTAAGTTTTTTTGATAAATAATTACTTGGTGAATAACATTTCAATAAATATGAAAAAATATTGTATAGTATAATATATTGTTAAAGTTACCATAATAGCAATCTGTAACATCAATTAGTCCAGGTCTTAAACATCTGCCATTGCGACAGAAACACTTGTTTTCCGGATTAATAGCACCATTATCTAATTCATTTTCCATGAACTTATATCTATAGGTATAAAGACCTCCAATTTCTTTATCTCCTATTCTTACCTGCAATAACAAAGAAAAAACAAGACATTTATAAGTTAGGTTAAAAAAAAATTGTAAAAAACTTAAACAATTTAAATACAAAGAGTACTGAAAAGTCAAAATACCATTCTTGCACTGCGACATAGACTTTTTCTAAAAAAGAGAAGCGTATCATTTGGCTCAATATAACTTGGAAATTTGGCACCATCACTTGCACCGTTTACATTAGCACATTTTCCAGACCATTGAGGTAAATTCACATCGCCATTGTATTTATCTATAAGCCCGGTTAAACGTACATCACTCTCTCCAGTATAAACAGTCTCGTAATCTCCTTTGAAGTCGTACATCTACAAATATTCGCAAATTGTAAAATTTCCTGGAAAATCTTGAAGTTCGAATTACGTCACTGCAGAAATATTTTTCAATAATATTAACATCATTTTTACCAATATACGTTTTTTCATCAAACTGAAACAATATAAAATAAAAATAATCTGCTAATTTCGTTGCAGCTTCCAAAATTTTTTTTACCTTACAATGGTCCTTTCGTTAAAATTGCATATTAATAATTTATTATACAATTTTTGGATAAAAAAATTCAATAATTCATTAAAAAAGACTTTTTCATAAAAAATTAGAAAAAAGATTGTAAAATTCTAAGATTTCTGAAAATTGTGTACGATTTTATTTTCTTATTGAATGAATCTCATAATTTTTTCTTGTACTTTTTTCTTATGACAGATTTGAGGAATTGTTTTAGTAATATTATAAAACATGATTGAAAAAAAATTACTCGGTCAATTAGCCCCAATTTGTCAAACTTGATCCAGCTGGGCATGAGATGGTTGCCTAGAGTGACTAGAGTTGATTCGTAACCGAACATAAATTCCTTCGCAGTCATTCTGACAAGTGGCTGTGTATTAGTCTGCGTTATTAAAAGGTTTAGACCCCATCTAGTGAAAGTGTTAGCTTGTCGCATCACATTCGCTATACTCTGCAAAAGAAATAAACAATGTCGTCAGAAAACAGGTCTAACACTTTTTTTGGTGAACAAATAAATCTGACAATAAGTGCATTTTGAAACAAGGACATTTTTTTACTATACTCTCTCTGAATTTGATCGATTCGAATGCATGAATAACCACTTATAATAAATAATTGTTAAAATATTCTAAATCATTATAGTTGCTCGTTTTGTTTCTATGTGAAAAACTAAAAAATAAAATCTCTATTAGGAATTATCTGAATCCATATAATTTATTGTGTTGCACACGATGTTTTACGTCAGCAGAAAACAGAATTTTTCAAAAAACCCCCAAAGAAAAAAATATTTTACCGTTGTGTGAGTGTGACCTAAAATTGTATGTAAAGTAATAATTATAAAAATGTTGCAACAAAAACTTTCACCTCGTTTTCCGAGTGTGCTAATAAAATATAGGTCTATTTAATATGTATTATGCTCTTGTATAAATAAATTATATCAATTATAATTAAATGTTCTCATTCAACGTGTTTAAGCACACTGAACCTAATAAACAACAGCTCGTTTCTTATTTAAAATGAAACAAGCAAGTCACGCAAGTGATTATTAACATCAAGTTTTAGATACAGGAAATGAAGTATGAGTTACACTTTATCAAATGAGTATGCGACTATTTAACTTGAAATACAAAAAATTGATAATAATATGCTATGTGTAGTGATTCATCTTTTTGGTAATTAAATGTTCTGAATAATTTTTTACAACCTATTTTTATATAATGTTTTGTTAATTCATTATATCCTTTTTAAGGGTAACTTATTTGTTTTTCATGTTTCATTTGCCACAAACCAAATGAAAAAATTTGATTGAAACAGAAAAAAATTATCAACAATAGTCAATAAAAAAGTACTATGGAGCTTGATTTACAAATTTGCTCTTAATGAAATATTCAAGAGCTTGACTACTATTTGAAAAAAAGTTGTGATAAAATGTTGTTGAAAATTAAATCAATTTCACAGTTACATAGACTTCTTAATTAAATTAAATTGGATTTCTTTAAAATTGTCCAGCTTTTTACTAAGAGTTCCGATTAGAATTGTAAAGAGGCATTGGGGCTTTTTCCATATTAAAATATAAAATCAAAAAAATTGCATATGATTAATTTTAAAATTGACATTTAATTTGGATTAAGTTAAGTCAACGTGTAATGTATTTATACTTTAATAAAGGATTGCGATATAATTGAAATTGAACTAATTTGAATGAAATTGTAAGTGCCTTCTAAGGGTTATTTGAGTTCATATTTTTGTTACCCTTCTGTCCCTAATGACCTTTAATCAACATCATTAACAATTTACCAATGTATCTAGTTAAGTATCTTAAAAGTATCCAGGTTAATTAAAAGAAATAATTTTCCACTCTAATTTTCATTGAATTTATCTAAAATGTAATTAGTATTTATAAATAAAGTGCGGATTTTATTTGTAAGTGGTCCTAATATTGTAATAAATTAGTCTCAACTACAGTTTCAATTTTTATTATAAAGATAAGTTAAACAATGGAATGTTTTGCCTTGAAATAATTATACTAATTTATTATATTCATTAGCTCATACATTACAATAGTATTTCAATAGAAAAATTAGTAACTAATAGTTGTAATTTTTACATTTAAATAAAGTGTAGAGTATTTATATACCAATCTCATTGATAAAGTGAGACAAAACTTATATAGTTTACATGTGATTAAGAAAAAAAGGAGACAAATCCTTGAAGAGAATAATCTTGTATTTTTCTGAGTAAAGTAATCTGATTGCAGTGGACATTCATTTATTGAGGTGGAAACATCCTTTGAGACTGTTTACCATTCAGAAAATACAGGTAACGACATTTGACACGTATCACTGACATGTAACATATGTTTATGTGGATGGTAAAACATTACTTTGGACGTTTTGCACACCAAAAGCTTTTTTTAAAGGTCTATTTGAAAGACATACAATTTCTGTGATGACTTATTTGGCTGATTATCTTTATTTTCAACAACTTAAAATTGTATATCCTAAGCCACCTTGGAATAAAAGGAGGTTTTTTTAAGTTAAATGCAAAGTGCACTTCCTAAAGTGGAAAATTTTTTAGACACATCGTAAAATTACAAGATCTGTACGTGTAATTAGCTATGTTAAATGTCTCGGCCTCTTGAAGTTTAATTTTTTTTAAATGATGGAGGAAATGCACAGTCTTTGACTGTCATGTGGAATGACGAGTTAGGTATATCCCAATGACATGCACTTAGCTATAAAGTTGTTCCATCTGAGTAGTATTAAAATAAAAAGTAACAGGTTGGAAGAAAAATATAGAAAGCCATATATTGCTCTGATAAAAAAATAAACTAAATCAAAAAAGCTCGTTATTTTATCTATATTTATCAGTTTTACTGATAATATCAATATCACAAAATATCAATGTACAATAATAATATATTTCATGCTTACTAGTAAAGCTATATTTGGCATGATGACGATATCATCTTCAGTTCCAGCACTTTTTTCGGCGATGTATTTTAAAGGATGAAATGGTATTGCAGTAACAGTCCCATTTTCATTGAAGGTTATATTTCCATGCTCCATTAATTCTCTACAAAAGTTAAAAAGATGTTGTTAGTAAAAACTGATGATCATACTGAAGGTACAAAAGTTTTTCCGGATTTCAACATTTAAATCAGTTGTAAAAAGTAAACTTTACTAAAATTGAATTTCAAATATTCATTAACCTAAAAGTTAAAAAACTGTTAATCGTGATGGTTTTATTTGATTAGTGAATAATATAATTGAATTAATTTCTAAATAAAAATTACCAACAATGCCAAAGTAATTAAAATCTAAAAGAAAACCAAACAATCATTCATCTTATTTACTTGACAACCTATTTATTTGACAATATTGTTGGTCAACGTTGACTGAGCCGATACATCTAATCAGTCGAATACATCAATCT
>JABFPM010000989.1:0-10509 GCA_022817325.1 Idris sp. 1 HC-2018 | reverse complement strand
GGTGTTGAAAACTTACTTGTATACATAAGGCCCGACTTGCTGAAACCGTATCTTAGAGTCTTTTCCAGATAAATAATCTTCATGATTTGTTACGTTAAATAAGTAGACCTTAAGATAAAGATCAACAGGGGGTGCTCGCCACATTTCAAAAATCTCTCCCCCTTGGCTAAATATAACCTTGAGCTTGAAGAGCAGGTCATACGGCTGGAAAAGAAGTACGAAACAACCGGATGCCAGGCCCAGGAGTCCCAAAGTCATAAGCATAAAGATGCCTGTAATTGAGACGTTTATTAGTTTTCGTTGTCTGATATCATTAAGTTTGCTTAAATAAAGTGTGAAAGTAGTCATAATCTTAAACTTATCGAGAGAAGTTTTTTTTTTTATGTATTATGAATATGTAGGGGAGAGTTGACTAAAGTGAAATGATAAGGGTTTTAGCGAAGTATAGGGTTATCATCCAACAAATTTGAATTTTAACTTTTTTCTAAAAAAAAAAAAAATTTTAACTTTTTTCTAAAAATCTCAGTTCACACAGAAACATTTGGACCCTTAATGATATAATATTTTAAAGAAGTTCCATTAAAGATTTAAAAAAAATGTAATGGTTTTGAAATTTTACACATAATTGAAATAAGTTTGTATATTTTTCCAAAGTTTGATCGAATTTGTATGAACTGTCTAAATGAAAACAAGTTGCAAAGTTATACATTTCTATTGATTATACAATATTGGTATTTTGTCACCAGTGTGCAATGAACGTTTTTTTTTACTTAACATACAGAATTTTTTTAAATAATGATTGTATTGATAAATTATAGTAAATAAAATTATTTTACATTTAAGTGTTTTTTGTACAGGTTTTTGAGGACCAGTTTTTGAAAGAAAAAAATCAGTCGCTGAAAAAATTAAGAAAAAACGTTCGTTCAAAATATAATTGATTGAGAAAAAACGCGTTCAGTTCTTCAAAGATTCTTTATAATTTTATTGAATTTCAAGTCTCTATCAATGATTTATATATCTTACTATTTATGTAATGCTAAAAAGTTTATCATTTAACTTCATTTGTGCATGGAAAAAGGTTATCTCCATGTAAGATATTAATTAGTATGTATAATTTGCTTAACGAAGAATATCACTATTTAAATTATTGTTAATCACTATTGTCTTTTATGAAAAAAGCTGATGAAACTAGTTATTTCCAAGGTGCATACGATATTTCAAAATGTAAATTATAATCAACTCAGATATAAAATATAATTTACAAATCTGAAGCACACAAATTTTGGCCCAATAAATGAGTTTACCACTTTAATCATATTCGATTTTAATATATTTCGTTAGTCTTCAAAAATTGTACCTTTTTTCATTCAGTATTAACAAAAAATACAACTATGTTAAAATTTGTATTTATTTCACGATCTATTTTATGAAGTGTCAATAGATTGCGGAAGTTTTTGTTAAAACCATAATTTTTTTAATTGTCGATTCATCGCATATTCGAAGACTATAATATTCACGTAAATTATGTCATTAATAACACGAATGCACGTGCATCGATATAATCCAGTTTGATTTGTGTGGCATGCCGTAAGAAAGCAATAATGCATAATATAACTTAACGTCGTAATACAGTTGTTTTATTATCGGAGTCCATTAATTTAAATATTTTGATTTATCTTAATTGATTTAAGATTTCTAAATATAAGCAATTATCTTTATATATTGAATAACTTGAATAAATCCTTTCTTTCCAATATAAAATAAATTAACAATTCAAGCTTTAAAGTTACGCCAAAGTTTATATTAACTTTTTATATAATCAACTAAAAAATTAACGACTCTGGTGGTTATTTTTGTGGGTACTTTATCATGTTAATTAAGTTTTATTTATTAACAAACAGTTTAATAAGTTTTTATTTTTTGTTATTCTATGACATAAGCCATATATAAATGGATTTCGGTTTTTTATGTATTACATAAATTTAAATTGACGTTAAAATTGTATCCAACAAATTTTTATACTGTCATCGACTGATGATTTTTCAAAACGGTAATGTTATATTGTGTGTAGAGATTATTGAAAAAATTAATTATGAATGTTATTATTTTTTTTCAATTAATATTGTAAAAGTATTGCAATTCTCAGTATATATTGAATCATGTTTTTAAATTAAAGTTGAAAATGGAATTAATATAGGTAAGTCTGAATTTGTTGAAATACGTAAGCGTTAAAGTTGCGTAAGCTGCAGTGAAACGTCTAAAGATCTTTGACTTAGTCAAACAATTTTCTGAATACCTCCGTAAAGGCGAGCAATTTAGAGTTAGAAAGTAGGCTTATTGGTTTGTCGTGTATATTTGTGTTTAAACATACGCACGCAGTTGCGGCGCATGAGTACATCAACAACAGCACACGGAAAGAAAAGAAACAAATTGTGACACGCTGTTTGCGTGTGTTCAATCTATGCGCGCAGTGATTTATTTGTTATCACGGTCTGCTCCATGAAGCTGCTTTCTTGTGGTGAATTATAATTTCGACTTATTATGTAAGAATCATAAAATTCCGCGATATCAGTTTTGCATAACACTGCAAATGGCTTTTCTTTTGCTTCTTTTTGTTTCTTACTCAATTATTAAAGGAAAAGTATATTTTCCGTGCAAAAGGTATGCAGTAATTGAATTTGTTTCTACATTCAGGAAAACGATGCAGTTATGTCAAAATGTTTATTACTTTTAACGAAAAGCTACATCTTATTGGATTATATGATTATTTTATACTTTTTTGAATTTCAAACAAAATTTCAACAATAGTCGTTTGTCAAATTTGACACATGCTTATTAGCAGTGTGTTATTATTTTGGCAAAATTTTTACAAATCAATTGTGATTAATTTTACCAAAATATAGAGTATACGGCATAAGAAAAGTGATCAAACGGAAAGAGACAGTTATTCTTTGAGTTAGAATGAGTGGAATTCCACTCACAATAAATGAATTTTCACTTATTCCACGTTATAATAGTTTTCCACTTATGAAATAGGCGAGGTTTTTTTACTTCACCATAAGTGGATATTCGCTTATAAAATAAGTGCATATTTGAAAAAGTAGAAGACCTATCACTTATACAAATTTAGAGAGTTGTGCTAGACAAATGAACTTACACCGCAGTTTTTCTTGGTTATGGTCACTGCATGCATGAATCCTTCAAAATATTTAATACCCTTCTCTATACTAAAGTTTATGCTCTACAAAGTTGTTTGATTCTATCTTTTTTTTAATTCTGCTTGGTTGATCGAATATGAGTACTCAAAAAGTCAAATTTCAAATATTTGTTAAACAAAAAAAGTTATATTTTGTTTGAATTTAGAGTCTAAAATAGTTAACAAAGTAATAAACAAATAAAGGAAAAAACTAAGAATAGGGAAGAACGGTGTAATGTGGGTCTTTGATTAATTAGGGCCACCTTATTTTATACAAAATAATTTAAGCCCCCATGTTTTTTACTAAAACAACCACGTAATAAAACTGAAAGGAGTTCCAATTTTAAAATTAACTTATTTTACTTATTTTGGTTGATTATTCATTAAATATTATCTATTTAATATTATTTTACAATTTTAAAATGTAAACATTAATAATTAACATTGATAATTTTATGGAATTTTATAGTTTTAAAATGAAAAAATTAATATAAATTATGTAATATAAAATTGTTAATTTCTGTTTTTCTGAAACAAGTACTAAAGTTCGTTTTATTTAAGTTGAAAAACATTTTTAATTCCAGAAATACTGAGTGAAAAGGTAATAAATACTATAAACTGCATCAATGATATCCGATCAAACCTTTCGGAGAACACGAATGACTCAAGTCGAAATCTCAAATAGGACTCGTGTCAACTATGATTTGTTTTTCTCTCAAAGTACATTTCGAGATACTCGATTGAATATAAAAAGACTATATCGCCAGTTACGATTTTTTTAAAGATAACACTTCATTTCCTGGACACTACATGGAGAAAAATTATACATAAAAATTACCAAGAAATCACTTATAAGTATAAGTAAAAGTCATGTCATTTTTATGGCACTATACGTAAATTTTTCGTTTTCGACATAATTGTTCTTTTTCACGGGAAATTTACCGTAATTTGTATGTATCTTTTTCCTCCGTGTAATGTACTTACATTGTTTTGCAATGAATTAAGCAAACGAAAAAAATTATTGTGTCTACTACGGGAATTCATATACACCATAATAAATCATTTATTTATTTCTGATCCATTAATAATTATTAGGTGAGCTAGATGAATTTTATGTATTTTTCCTAAAATTGTTATAAAATTTCTAATGATAGTTGATAAAATAACTAAAAAAATTATAACCTTAAATACATCAAACGTTTGTCAATATTGCTTAATAGCATTAAATAACTTGTTATTTAATAAAAATTTCGTAATAAGAGATTCATTAATTTATAAAATAAATAACTGCAATAACCGAAATTAATTTGTTTTATATTATTGAAACAAAAAGAATTTTACTTCAAATTAAAGTGTCAAATTAAAACATAAAATTCCTGTGTCCCACCCATGAATTTATTACTCGATTAGAAGAAAAAACAATTTTTGTATGTGAAACGGTAATTTTTTTCCTTGCAAGCCCAATATTAGAAAACTATTGACTTATAAAAAAAAAGTTAAAATAAATGAAGATAATGAAGCACGACATTTGCAGGATTAATTTTTATTAATTTATACAATTAATCGCTTAATATTAAGTTTAATTTCAAGTAAGAACATAATTCCTGAAAAACCTTAGTATGTCTTTATTACACGTGTAAAATGAAATTAAAAAAAATGAACATGAAGTTTTGAGGCACAGTTTTCATAATAATGATGTGGTAATTGCTTATCTTCAATCACTGGGCTATAGAATTAACCTTACAGATTGATCTCTTTTTTATGCTGCTTTTTTCTGAAGGACTTTTAAAGGATTGATTTGTTGAAAATTCTGAAATTACTTTACCCTTAAATTAACTTTAAAGCGTCAAATTCTTAAAAGGTAATTGATGTTTTCTGATATTTTAAAAAAGTTACAAACATTGTAATTAACACTAGGCGACATTTTTTGTTGCCTCTGAGTTTTCAAAATGATCTAAAATTTTTGTGTAAACGTTACAACTTCTTATCTTATAATGAATAAATTTTTCATTGACACAAAAACAAAACTATTGTTATTAATAAATGTTTTGTTCAATAAACTTTTTATAAGTTATATTTAAAAAAATAGGCAAAAATGCTTCTGTCCTTCTAGTTAAAAAAACTCATTTTTTCTAATTTAAATTATAGCAATTGAAAACAAAAAAAAAACATTTTTACTTTGTATATTTATATGCTGTCTTTATGAATTAAAATTTTAATTTTGCATAAACATCTTGCTATAAATTCTTATGTATATTTTTTCTCATGAAAATAACTAATCAATCATGTTTCAATTAACTTCCTACAAATGAAATAGATATTTTTCTATTATAATTATCGCGTAAAAGTTTAAATAAAACAAATCCAAAAACGTTGCTATCTAATATTTAACCAGTTATCTTAAAATGTCAAAGATTTTCCGAAAAACCACGAAATAATTTGTCTAAATTGATTATCAAAAGTATGTGTTGATTTGAATAATTATTGTAATTATCGAAAAATAAACAATAATTATTTTTCCATTTACGTAACAAACAGTTTTAACATGCAATATAATGACTTTTTTTTACTAAGTATATGGGCATTTCTCACATACCTTAACATTTGCAACTAAGATGTGTCTATGATATAAAAGTGTTTAAAAGTGAATTCTTATAAACTGTTTGTGCTTTGTATAAGATATACAATTATTTTCAACTCAGGTGTAATCATAAACTACCTAATTAATAGTTTTTATAGGTTATAAATTATTATTAAGATATTTTAAAAAAAATTAAATTATAAATATTGAAAATTATAATTTAATGTCAGTTTAAATATTTAAACACGAAATCAATCGATTATTGCAAGCAATTCACAGTAAAAACACAATTCTTTATAAATCATTTTATGACAGCATTACAGAATGTTACAGAATGTTACGGAAGAAACAGTTTTTATGCTTTTTTGAAACAAATACTTCAATCAATTTATTTCAAACTCGCCAAGCTATTGAATAATATTCAAATACATCGAGCACGTACAATTTTAATGAGTTTTACTAGCAATTCATCGAATAAAACGGACTATTTGACAACTACGATAACCTGCACGATTTGACATATGCCGATGTAACATGAAATTATTAACTAATTAGTAAATATGTGCATTTAAATTAATTTGTATTCTATTCTATATTAAACACACTTCATTTTTATTAATGAAGCATATCAAATAAAAGCATATAATATAAATTATAATTAGTTTTCTTTAACAGCATTAAAAGTTGAAAAATCTGAGGGACAATTGTTTATTATAAAATAATACGTTTTTCAGATTTTATACATACATTTTATATGAAATATTTCGGAAGTCCAAGTTTCAACGAACTTTTTTGGATAAATTCATGTAATCTAATGATTCTTATATACATAAATATTAATGTCAAAAACCAAATCACATGACAGGGACAGGTTACGAAACACTGATTCTGAATGTTTTCAGCTACATAATTTATTAAATTGGTCATTTTTATATAAAAAAAAAAGCTGGCACCTCGTAGTTCATTGAACTACGAAGAATTAATTTCTATCATGAAAATTAATAAATGTAACTTAGAAAACAATAAACGGATCGAGGGACAGCATAATTTAAAAGTTTCTGAGACATGCCCATATATCAGAAGTAGTAATATATAATAATTAGTGCACTGATTACAAAGTTGGGTTATTTACAGGACGTGAGGTCAAGTTTATATTATCTGTAGACGAAACAAGGAATGAGTGTATGAAGTATCTGGAAAGTTCCCTGTCGTTGCGCGCGCATTTTCGTGCAAAACCGGTTAGTTGCAAGAGTGCGTTCGCGAAGTGATACGCGATATGCGAAAAACCACTTTGCAAGTGGCTTGCGTGATTGCAGTCTCGATCCACACCACTTTATATTATACCAACTGTTCTCATTAGAATCATGCACGACTGTTTTGCCTCTAAAAGCTGCCTAACAACAACGGCTAATTAGAATCTTTTTACTGTCGCCTAGTTTATTTGTTAATATGTCACATTTTTAATTCTAAAATTTATAGTCAACAAATTGATAATTTATCCATTAATTAAATACTTTAACTTTAGTTGTAAAAGTTTTATTTTAAAATACATTTTTTCTAGTTAACTAATCATTTATCATTTTAATTCAAGCTTTTTAACTCATCCCTCAAAACTTTTAATTATAATTTGTTCTTTCAGATTAAAGTGAATGTAAGTAAAGGCTAGTTAAAATTGATATGTTTGAGATATAATAGTACTCTGTCTTATTGCAAAGATAGATAACAGAGATAGGTAGTTTGTAAACCTTATGCAGAAATACTGGTAATAAGTTTAGGTCATTCCTCTTTTATAGCCAGTTTCGTTGCATTAAGAAGCGTTATAAAATCGTAAGTCCCAAAATATTCTGACGTGGGTTGTGCGTCATGGAATACCACATAATAATGAATCAAGGTGGATAAGCCTATCAAAAGCGAGGGTAGTTTTTTACTGCAAATTATCTCATTGATCTTTTGATAAAGCACTAAACTTCTCAGAAATATTTCTTTGGACCATTTGGTGAAAGGGAATGGAGAATCCTTTTGAGATATAATGAAATAACTTTTGAATTAATTAATGTGTGCAACTGGGTTGGTATTCAAAAATTCATCTCTGATTTCAGATGTTTTTCTTTTTATTGCACAAATTAAATATTTCAAATGCTTGAGCTTTTCAACAATCTTATTTCATTCTAATATAATCGCTAAATTAATCTGTAAAAGTGATCTTGATTCTAAAAATAATTGTCGTTTGCAGGAAAAATAAGATAATTGCACACTTAAAAGATCAACAAAAAAATAATTTACAGTTTTTTCCATTTAATTTGGAGTCATCTGGTTTTTCCTGAATGTCACACATTTTGTTTACTGTTTCAGAGAAATGAACTGTATCTGCGATCAGGTTAAAAGTTCGCATATTGAGGTAATATTACCTGATTAAATAATAATTGTGAACATTGTATACGGAAAAAACCATTTTGCTTTGAAAAAATGTAAACGAGGTGTTTATGAACAGTAATAATTATTATAATAACAATTTTCTCCAGGAAAAATTGAGTTAAGAAGGTCTTGATTGAAAGAAAACGTTGATTTAAATTGTTATTAATATGATGCAGGACTGCACCTGTTATTTATTATTGTCAATCACTTCTTTCGTCGCTTTTTGCTGATCAAGTTATCGATCATAATCGACACTTGCTTTTTGTGTGAGCTTTTTTCTTCCCATATATTTATCTCTTAATAGTGCTGCGCATAATTGATTTTGCTACTGAGTTTGTGCTATGCATTGTTCCCACAGATTCATCTAGAAATATTTAACGGCTCAAATAGTTTCATTTTTTTAAGTTTCTTCCGTTGATACGTGGTACAGATATGCAGGATGTTAGTTAAAATACTTTTATTTTAATACTGTTTACGATACAATTATTTGCATAATTACGGAGCGACTTGCTATAGCGGTAATACTTCAACCTCGTATTAGTCAGGTAGCGGGTTCAATTCTCAGTACTTGTTTCAATATGTCTCGTAATATACGACAAAGACAAACACATCCGTATTTGAACAAATCATATAAATGATACAAAGATTATACTGATAAAAATTATCTTAGAGGTTTCCCATTAATTTTATGGGTATTTTAAAGCAATTACTGGGGCACTTAATGAACACCTCAAACCACAACTTATAAAACAGAAACAAATGAATGAAAAAAGTATTGATCAACTGTGAACAAAATAACCAAACTTAAATCATTTATTTATTTGTTCTTTTTATTTATTTGAAAATATTAAAAATGTATTTAGTATTATAACACTTGACTTTTGTAATATAATCTCGAGTTTGCGTAATTACAGTTTTCATGCTAATTAGTCATTTAAATGATTTTAAAACTCGAAAATCTACTTTACGATAATATGTTTTGCATGGTGTTGAACAAAAAACGGGTCTACTTTCCTATGAACCTATGACCGTTTCGCGATTGCGCCAGCCAAACCGTATAATTGAAAAATGTTAATTACCGGTTCATTCTATTTTGCAAGCAATATTACAGTGAAAGCAACAAAATTTTTTTGTACCTATAAATAATGGTTTATTTTGGATCAAAGTGTAATACTGTCTCTCGTTTACCACGACAATTGGACGCATTATCCATTCAACAAATAAACTACTGTTGCCAACAATACATGTCACAAATAAGAGATAATAAGTAACTTACTCAGTCTAATAACTATCTGCCGATCATAAGCAAATTAATACTGGTTCAACAAATTTTTTTCTTGGACAATTGTTATGCTCATTATATAACGCTGTAACTCATTTTATGTTCATTATTTGATTTGGTCCAGATCTTACAATTTATCATCAACAACAACAACAACAACTTATGTCATTAAAATTTTGTTCGTTAATAAGCTTTTTGTGACATGTAAAATATTTTCTATTAAAATATATACACATTATAAGTATACACATTTTACTATAATGTAGAATTAGAAATCAAAACCAACAGTAAATGTAAAAGATGCGTAAAAAGATGATCATTTGAAAACTTAAATACACTATCTTTAATTGTAACCCTGAAGCAAGTTAATTCGTATTTCTTGTTGACCTAATGGCTTGATAACAAAATGTAAAACCGGATCGCATGATAGTCGTAGATTTTTTTTCTTTCGTGGAAAGCATACGAAGTTAATGAGTTAGATGATGTCAAATAAATTTGCAACTTATACTTTAAATAGCACATTATGCTTTTGATTTTTAGAATACTAATTAAAAGTGAGTAGGTTAAATTGGAATAGTACAATTGGTCTAGAAAAACTGGTTGAAAAGTTTTTTGAAAAATTGCAAGAAATTATTCTTTGATTGCAAATTTGCTAATCATTCATTAACATAAATATAAGTTAGAATCCTATTCTAAAACAATTAAAGTATAAACGATAAGTGATTAGTTATCTTAACTTCAGAATTGAGATAACTAATATTAATATACATTTTTTTTGACTTCTGCTGTACTGTGTGTACTGTGTACTGCTGTGACTGAGAGTAAGATACATATTTTTATCACTGTGAAAAAAACATTTTTGGTAATTCTTCAACTGAATACATTTTCAAAATATTTGTTTCAAAATAATATATTGTCTACATTTAGTCTAAGTACACACAATTATCTTTTCTTGAGAAATGTTTATGGATAAGACAGAAAAGTGTCTCTTATTGAGATGCTTTTTTTTTTTTTTTTTTTTTTATAAAATAAAGG
>JABFPM010000988.1:0-23313 GCA_022817325.1 Idris sp. 1 HC-2018 | reverse complement strand
TTCCCTGTATTCGTAATGACATAATCTTCTAGGTGAACTAAAAATATCATTAACATATTCAAAAATAACACTTTGGCACAATATTGAAAAAAAAGTTGATGTTTTTTTTTAAATATTTTGCTGTTTTTTATACTATTAATATAAGTATTTTTATATTATTAAGTAATTAAAAAACATATAATATTGATATTATTATTGTTAAGTAACGAAATATCACATTTTCAGACTACTACACCATCGCCTGCTCCAGACACTACTGTGGTACGTAAAGAAGATTCCATTTATATTTGCTTTAATCTATAGAAATAGCTTTGAGCAAAAATATCGCTTTTTTACATGTTAAATTGAGTATATTTTTTCTTTTACAGAGTACCACGCCTACAATTACAACAACTACACTGACGCCTGCTCCAGACACTACTGTGGTACGTAAAGAAGATTCCATTTATATTTGCTTTAATCTATTAAAATAGCTTTGAGCAAAAACATCGCTTTTTTACATGTTAAATCGAATATACCTTTGGTTTTTCAGAGTACCACCCCAACGACTACAACAACTACTTCTGTGAGTAAATTTTAGTCTTTTTCAAATTTTGTATTTAAAAACTGATAAAAATTATTTCAACTTATTTGCAAATCTAGATTCACATTACTGTATAGTAAATATATCAAATTTTCAGACTACTACACCATCGCCTGCTCCAGACACTACTGTGGTACGTAAAGATTTAGTTTATAATTGCTTTACTCTATTGAAATAGCTTTAAGCAAAAAGAATCCCTTTTGGTGGATGTTAAATAAAGACGTTTTTTGTTTTCACAGAGTACCACTCTTACGTCAACAGCCACCTCTGTGAGTAAATACTTGGTTCTTTAAATTTTCGTATTTGAAAGCTCATACAAATTTTAGAATCGTATTTATATTTTTTAAACTTATTGAGTGAAATGCATCTATTTTTCACTGAAATGGTAGACTTACGAAGAAAATTAACAAAAATTTAGTCAATAATTTTTGTTTCAATCAATAATAAAATGTATTTTAACAATTCGTAGACAACCACTGTTCGTCCAAATGATCCTAAAACTGCTGAATTGGTAAGTTCGGTAAAAAAGATGTATACATGAAAAGACCATAACCTTTTCCCATTTTTTATTTTTAATTTGAAGGCTCAAATTAAAATCGTTTGTTCAGAGTTAAATTAATCATAATTAATCATAAAATCAATTTTCCAGTACCATTTCAAATAGTGTTCATAAAGCAACTAGTTTTTAGCCGTTATATGTTTGCAAAATTAGATTTGCTAAATGTCATATAGCTCAAATAGTACTTGAAAGATTAAAATGTTATATATTAGAAAAATATAGCCTCTAAAATTCTATTAACTCGGGTTAAAACTTCCCAAAATGTTTTTAGTAATAGTGATATCAACATTTCTAAATTCAGTAAAGGACTCGTTTACTAAATATTCATTTGTTGAACATTCTTGTGTATATCTTAAGTAGGGAAAACGTAAATTCCTTCAAAGATATGTAAGTTCCTCCAAAACGAAAAATGTAAATTCCTCTATACGAATTTTATTATTTCATATAAAATAAATTTTATTTATGTGTTTACTACAAAATTGGTCAAAAAATTTTTTTTTTAATTCAATTATAATATTTAAGTATTTAATTATCTTGTTATCGTATGTAATAACAATGATTTATGTTTGAAAAAAAAAATAATAATAAATTGATAAGATATGGAAGTCACTGAAAGAGTATATAAGAATCAATCTGGACACAGCATCTGCTTTTTCACTTTAATAAACTTAGGACTGTTCACGTGTGAATTTACATGGGTGTGACAAAGTCCATTGTCAATATAATATAATATGCATTATGATTTTTTTTTCTAAATTTTATTACGTTTATTAAAAAATGATACTACTTGTACAAATTTAAATCTATAATCGAAGTTTTTTTGATATTTTAAAAATTCTTGTTTTATTTTTTCATACTTTGTTCGGAATTGTCATTTCTATTAATCCAAACTATTTTAAACGGATAATTTTATGATTTATTTTCGAGACAGTTTGATTTGCATTTTCTCATTTTGTTTGAAGCGAATTAACTTCTGATTTAAAGTTGAAATTATAATATCGAAATGATAGATTAAAAGAATTAAATTTTATTTTATTTTGACGACGCGTCAAAACACAACAAATGGGAGTTTAATCGCGATCAAAATAATAAAGGGTTTTAAATGTCCAAATAATCGAATAAAATGATAAATTCAAGACGCTTCAATTTATATTACAAGTTTTATTTTAATTCATTAATTTCAGTTTAAAATTTAAATTTTACGATGAAGTGCGAAAGATTACGTTATCCATGTTAAAATTTTGATTATCAATAATTAAATATTTTCGAATTAATACATTATCTAAATACGTAAATTTGAGTAAAGATCCACAATTAAAATTAAATTTTATGTATTCATTAAAAATTTTCCCCTAACTTTCCTACCATATTAAATTAAGCAATAAATCGATATTTTAATCTATATCAATAATTTATAATATGTATGAAACATGCACATAAACAAATTATCCCTCAAAAGAAAAGGAATGTGACCCAAATGGACGCATTTGGCAACACACTACAAAGCTTCATTTAGCTTTAAGATGGAATTATTGGAAGGTATTTGGATAGGTTGGGAAACAATAAATATCAACGTCTCGAGCAACGACCAACTATCTTGCTTCACGAGACGTGACGGAAAATTTTTACAATATCAATAAATACAAGAATGTTGAATGCTTTTTCGATTTGTCCGTTTCTCCCTTTTATATCTTTATTTCCCTCATTTCTTTTTCTATCAACGAAAGGAGAGGCAAATTTCCAACTTAACTCGTTGGACTCAAGTCTGGAATATCAAATTCAGAATTTATTTATTTTTTCATTCAATGTTTATTTTCTAATTTCAAAAAACAAATCAAATAATTTTCAAATATCCTCGATCATTGACCCGATTTCCAACAACATTCATAAAAAAAGTTTAAAAGTTTATTATAAATAAATATCTACCAATATTCCCAAGTTCTTTTAAGTGTAAATTTGAAATGATTGATCATTTTGACAATATGATACCATTTGTCCTAGAACTGTTGTTATTTTGGTAAGCATTTTTTCATCGGATATTTTAACTATATCTTTAAGTTGTTTATATAAAACTTGTATAATCATGAATCTATTGCTCTTTGCCACATTTAAAGAACAAGACAAATCTTGTTCTGTATCATTCAATTTTACAGGAAAAACGTTTGGTTGAATATTATCAGTTTTTTCTGCAACTGGATTTACCGGGGTAAGTTGATCACTTTCTGAGGAAAAATTTTTTCTCAGAACATCTCCAATAGTTTCAGAATAACTATTCTTAGCAGTCGATTGCATATCTGACTCTTTTTCAAAGGTTGGAGAGTTGTTTGGCTCTACTTTACTACTTGTCATCGTGATTGTGCTCTGCATTTAATTGATACACATACAGGACATTGTTTCTGTACTTCAAAAGAATGAAAAATTTGCAATCACATTTACCAGACCTGTGAACACATAACATTAATAACTTTTATCAATTGCTCGTATGTAGAAACAGAAAAAAAGCTAGATATTCAAAAAATTGGAAAACTTATAATCGTAGATTTTTCATTTTAAAGTTGAGGTAAACGTACCCCCTATCGTGACGCACTCCCTTACCGTGAGTTATTGGAATTAAGTATTGTAAGAATAAAAGACTTTTTAATAATAATGTATCCTGTTGAAATGAAAGATAATTTTATTAGCAACAAGTTGGTCAAATTACTTTTTAGTTTTAATTAAGTAAAAAATTACGGCAAGTCATTTTATATAAAACTTAATTAAAAACTTTTGTTTTTATTACTATAAATAATTGTGAAAAAAAACTATGAATTTATAATATGTAATACAGTAGACGCGCGGCTACCTAACTTTCGGCTATCTAACCATTTGGTTACCTAACGGCCGATCCGCTTGGCTATCTAACGCCTCTCCTCACGCGCTTGATCCCCACTCCCAACTATCGTAACTGTACTGCGCACGGTGCGCGGTTTGAAATTCAACTATCTTTTTTCGATGATTTGAAGAAAACTGTTGCAAATACAATGTATATTTGCGTATAATTTTGCAATTTTTTCATAAATTCGTTTAAAAAAATATAGACAAATTATAATTACATATAATTAATTATTTGTTAATATAAATATTAAATGATCTGTAAATTTTTTTGTTTATTTTTGCATACGCTTTTTTATTATTCTTTATTATAACTTCATGTTATAATTGTTTATATTATATTCATTC
The DNA here is from genome assembly GCA_022817325.1 of Idris sp. 1 HC-2018. Classification (NCBI taxonomy): domain Eukaryota; kingdom Metazoa; phylum Arthropoda; class Insecta; order Hymenoptera; family Scelionidae; genus Idris; species Idris sp. 1 HC-2018. Next base: position 18,952 of record JABFPM010000988.1, on the reverse strand, counting down.
ATAATTAAAAATAATTAACATAAATATTAAAAATAGATTTTTACATAAAAAATAGACTCAGCAGAACTGGATTTTTAACGTTTTTTCAATTATCAATTGTTCGAGTTCTTGAATTGCTTCACAAACAGAAGGTTTGCAATCAGCATCTCGTTTTGTCCACATCAACAAGTACTGTACTGAATACAAAGCTTTTTCTAAGGAGAGAGATTCTGGATCGTTGTCTTCGCCTGTTTGCTCATCATTATTATCCTGTCTTATGTTTCTGTTTACGTCTTCCTTCTGTCGTACATTCCCGTTCGAATCTTTCTCGATTTCACTTTCAACGTGAGGATTATGAATGATATTAATTATATCATCATCGCTATAACGTATACAGACTGGCGCGTCTTCATCCTCGTACAGCCACTCATCGACTTCTTCCAGAGAATAAACATTTCCACCAGGAAACTCATTGAGCAGGAGGACCGTATCCGTAGCAACTGGAAATTTGTCCGTGGAATGATCGACTGCATTTGAAGATCCCGCAGAGTAGAATTTGTGGAGCAATTTTTTCCACGAATTTTTCAAAGTTGTTTCGCTCAGCTGGCTCCAAATTCTAGACACGAGAACACAACAGTCGTACAAGTTCCATTTTTTCAGGAATTCTTTGATTCCCTGTCTATTCGTGGAATCTTTTGACAAAATTTGCCCCAATAGAGCAGTTTTGTAACGCTTTTTCATGGCCGCGATGCAACCTTGGTCCATCGGCTATATCAAGGAAGTGACGTTTGGCGGCAGATAAATCACCTCACATTGAGGGTCGATGCTGTCCAGTTCTTCCTTGGGAGGGTGAGATGGAGCGTTGTCCAAGAGCAAATAATACCTGTAAAATTCATTTTTTTTATTAATAAAAGAAAATGTATCCAGCGCTTTTTCTATTTAAAAAAAATATTTTTTTCAGTGGGCTAGTGTGATAATAACTAATTTTTTACTTTTGATTTTCCCCGGGTTTGTATTTTTTGATTGCAGGAAGAAAATTTTCCGTGTACCACTTGGTGAAAATCGCTTTGTCCATCCACGAACTGATTTGGTTGGCGTAAAAGAACGGCTTGTACGATTTTCCGATGAAGCAGCGAGGATTCTTCGACTTTGAAATCACCAACAACGGGATACGATTGGTACCGGTAGCATTTGCAACGTTGAGAATCGTCACTCTCTCTTTCGATTCTTTCATTCCAGAAACATTCACTTCATCGCTTGTTACGAGAGTTTTTTGTGGCAAGCTTTTCCAATAAAAACCCGTCTCGTCGGCGTTGTAGAGATTGTCCAGGTCAACGTTGTGATCGTGCAGAAATTTGGCGAACTCTTCGCAAAATTCATCGGCGTCTTCATTGTGGGCCGACAATTTCTCCCCAGAAACAGTCAACGTTTTGATTCCGTGACGAACTTTAAAATTGCTAAACCATCCGTCGCTAGCTTTGAAATCATTTTTTCCAGTCATCGCCGTGTACAGATCTTTTGCTTTTTTTCGTAGCAAAAGGGCACACACTGGTTCCTTAAGGGTTCGTTTTTGTGTGAACCATTTGTAAACGGCTTGTTCAAGTGGAGAATTGAACGTTTCCACTCTCGAAAAAGTTAAGTTCCCATTTACTGATTTAAGGGTGGCGAACTTTTGTTTATAATTGTCTTTGTTTAAAATTATTTGAGAAACTGCAGAGTGTGAAATACCATATCTAGTCGCCAAACTTTTGTTTGTTTCTCCTTTATCGTAAGCATCAATGATTTTGATTTTTTGATCGAGCGTTAGCTTTGTGAATTTAACCACTTTCTGGAAAAAACGGAAAAATAACAAAAATAACTCAAAAAGTGATATAAACAAAAAATTTATTGAAACTGTTCATAAAATAAATTATAAGACATTTTTATTTATATTAGAGATAGTGCGACATTTCATAGAATTTTTGATTGGAAATAGGTTAAAAAATTTGCGTTATATTATTTATTAACAAACCTGCTTTTTGTTTGGTGGATTCATGATAATTTGTTGGTTTTTCCATTAAATAACTTAAATCAACTTTAATATTGCTCACTTTCTTATAAAAAATTAAAAAACAACAACGATAAATGTGAAAACAACCTTGCTTCTGAACGTTTTCCTATTTGTTTATGTTTTGCACAAACATAAACAATGGCGTCGCACGATGCGCGCGAGAGCTGTGGTGGGAGGCGCGCTGCCTCTCCTCCGTTCGTTAGGAAGCCAAGCGTCCACCGACAAAGCGTTCGTAAGGTAGCCAAGCGTCTACTGTAATTATTTTCAACCAATTTTAGAACACAATTACACCAATTATTTGGTGCAATGTGGATCGCCAGGGTATTGTTTTTATTATACTTGCGTTATTTTCATTTTTATCTTCTGTTCAGGATGTACAATTTCTGGACACTTTTCCATCGCTTTTATTGCATTTAATTCACATTTAGTTACAAATTCGGAATATTTAAAACTTATGTCGTAGGATTTTTCATCTAAACACCAATTTCCTAGACTAAAACATAGTGAGTCAAAAATTTTACCAATTCAATATTTAGTCTTATAATTATAAAAAAAACTTACACATTTGGTACTGCTCTTAAAGATCCTATTCTAATCTCTATAATTTTAAGGACTTTTTTATCTAAAAGAACCTTGTCATATTTAGTAACAAATGGATCTTCCTCATCCAAGTTAGGAACACTTATTTCAAAATAATTTTTTTCCCTATTGAATACTGGTTTTTGAGTTTTTAAAGAATATCTTTTCAATTCTTTCTGTTTATAGTAATATTCTATGAGAAGAAGGAGATGTAAGACGTTCAAATGATCTTCATTCGGCCAATGAAAGTTTTTTTTGGAAAAAAATAATTATAATATCCTTCAATATTGTTCTTCTGTCTTAGTCATCCCAGTAATTAGTACATTTATTTCCATTTTAAGTATTTTTTTCAGTTCCTTCGGATATACGATTAGTAGAAGATTTGACATTATGAATGGAGAATCTATAAACAAATGCAGTTAAATGTAAAAAGCCGTTTTTATAAAAAAAACTTTGAGCATTTTCGTCAATAATGACTTTGAAATCACTATATTAGACAAATTTGCAATATAAAAACTTACATAACAATATTAATATATATTATTTTCGTTTCTCAACGTGACGTTTATAAAAGACTTTATTCGTACTCCAAGTTATAATTATTGTAAAGGTAATTTAAATAACAATTGTTTCTTGAAAATATTTATTTTGTTTTTAAATTAAAAATGTTCACAAAAATAATAATAATAAAACAAACAAAAAATAATAGAAATTTTGAAATAAAAATTATATACTTATATACTTTTATTTACTTACTTTGAAAAATTAAAACAAACAAACTAATTAAATTTCTTTTCTTTTTATAAATTTGTAAACTTTGACTTGCATTGTTAAAACTTTTAAGATTTAATAATTAATGAAATTATCTTAGTTTCTGATCAGCTGCGACTTAAATTTCAATAGACTGATGATACTGCTTTTTGTTTCGCACTGTAATCAGCTAATAAAATAAGTTAAGTAAGAATTTCGATTATATTTGGGGTTAGATCAAACACGTCATTTTTTTTGTAACGTCAAGCAATACATAACAATTTTATATTATTTATTTTTCAGTAGTTACTTTTCGAGGAAAGTAATAAATAAAATGTGTATAGTTTATTTGTTTAATACATTTTATTGATAAAATCGATTACCTGTTTTATAAATTAAGAAATAATGTTTTTACGCATTTATGTTTATGAAAGAAAAAAAAACATTTTTCTTATCTTTTCTAGTTACTCATTATATCTAGAGGTTGATGCACCTTTCATTATCAATGATAGTGATTTATGTTCTGGATATTGATCCATTTTTCTCAAAATTCTTAAACGCTAAAAATATTAAACTTTCATTAAAAATTTTTTTATTCGAAAAAAATTTGTGTTTTTAAATTTATTATGTGAAAGAAAATCTCATAATATAATGTTATAATAATTTCCCGCCATAAAATAATGTTATATTTCTCTAGTTGTACCAATATAATAAACTGTTCAATTTTTAACAAATTAATTATTAAAATGAGCAATTATTGTAAAACAGGAATTACCAAAATTAAATAAAATTAAAAAATTTTATTTTTACAAGAATTTTTTTTAGGTTGAGGGGTTGTTCTATAATCAGCTGACTTCGGGTAATAAGTAAAACATAACCTAAATGATATGTTTATGATTTTTAAATCCCTCAGCAACATAAGTAAACACGTGTAGTTAAAATTATTCGTTTCATTAAGAAAATTATAAAAAATTACTAATATAAAGAATTAGGTAAATATATATATATATATATATATAAATTATAAGAAAAATATGGAGACAAATTCTAAAAGTAACAAAGAAGTTACAATTGCAGATGTAATTGTTAACCCTAACAAAATACAGCCAATGCTAGGTAATTATTATTTCATTTGTAAACAGCTAGTTTTGGATTTAAAAAGTATTTACTTGAAAACTTGAAAATTTTATTTAAATAACAGTTGAAAATATTTTCAGTGGATTTTCAAAATATACCAATAAAAGATTCGGTAGAGGATTTGAAGTACAATCTTTTCAAGAACAAAAGAAATGAAACTCTACTAGGAATATCGAACGACCGAATGGTTTACAAAGGCGAAAAAGTAGACGTAGAAAAAGAATTGATTTCAACAATGATTGGTGTTTACAATAAAAAAACAGGACAAGTAAGACTGATTGACTGCGAGCAATGGGTCGTACGTCCTGTGTTGGACAAAGTTGTTGAAGTGAGAACAGATTTTGATGAAGGAGCTATCAACAAGGTTAATAAACACTTTGGTTCCAAAAAAGTTAAACGACGAACAGAACAGTATGAAAAATCGCAAGTCAATATAGAATCTGTAAAAGTTCAATTGGAAAGTGTCATTGCTAGTATGTATATAATGTATACTTTTTTAAAGATTTTAAAAACTTAGCTGCTTTAAAATTCTAAACGTTCCAGTTAATAATATATCAAAAAATAAATCAAGAAGTTTTTTATTTAATTTTGTTAACTGTTTTATAATTAATTTTTTTTTTTCATATTTGTTCGACTGTTTTATAAATCATAAAAATTCCAAATAAAAATGTTTATCATTTATTTTAATATCAAAAATGAATGTTTTTAATAATTTTAAAAGTATAATAAAGTTATTAAAAATTGTTTTGACTATTTTAGGTATGAAAGTTGATCAATCAGGAATGTCAGTCGGAGCAAGTGACGAGTTTACATCAAAAAGTGTTCCACCTTGCAACAGAGAGGCTACCACTGTTTTTGATGTTTATAATTTATATCATATACTTCCCAAAGATATAATGAAAACTCTCTATGAATCCATAGAAAATGTTGTACAAAATAGATTTCCAAATAGGTCTGTATTAAATAATTATTATATAGATATCCCTCGTACAACACGGCGGTTCGGTTCTGGAAAAATAGCGCGTTGTATAAAATCGCGTTGTATGAACCTAAGAATAAATGGGAAAATAGAGGTTCGCTTCAAAACTTTGGCAAATTGAATTAATTTTATTATAAAAGTACCATTATACATTTAAAATTGTTTATATTATCATTTTATAATGTAATAAAATATATTAGTAGCATTTTAACATTTTTTAAACATTATTTCTGCTAAAGGATCAACATTTATAAAATGAGTCATGAGTTTCTCGGTTTGGAAAAATAATTAGAATTTATGAGCAGTACTGCAAATTTTCAAAGAAAAATGAAATATTCAATATTTTAAATGGCATTATAGCAAAACTGGCACCGCGTTATGAAAATACCGCGTTATACGAGGGATATCTGTACTTTAAAAGCAATCAATATATGTAAAATTGCACCGTAAAATTATTTTTTAAACTTTCAATTAAGTTTTTTTCGCTTTATTTAAACTCATAGTTTTGTTTAAATGAGTGGTTCACAAATTATTGATTTCTTATTAAATTTTGTTTAATTTTTAAATTTCCTAAATTTTTTTCATTTAACTCTACATAGATATTAATTTTTATACTTTTTTATATTGATAACGTATCGTGTATAAATATATTATTTTAATTCAATTTTTTTTCAGTGATTCCTTTTTCTCACATTTATTAAATGTCGTAGAAAAAGGTTCAAAATTGAACAAAAAAGTCTCTATTTTGATATATTTACGAGCTCTTTGCAAGTGGCTAGAACTTCCAGTTAAAGATGCTAGAAAAATTGACTTTGTTAAGAATAAACTTGACTTGACAAATGAAACTGCTTCACATCTGATTGAAAATTATACAATAGCAAGTCAAACTGGAAGGTAATTCTGAATAGATTTAATTTGTATTTGTAATTTAAAACGAAGTATTCATTTTTGAAATTTATTGCAGATTAAGACCACCAATGTGCAGAGACAAAGTAGTAATACATGCCATGATTTTGACTTTGATGGTAAATAATTACTCGATTGATTTAGAATTTTTTTCCAAGGCTATCAAAATTCGCATTGGAATCAAAAAGTTGATAGAATTTGCCAAACTTCTTTGTCTGACCTCTGAAAAAAATCAAAAAAATAATTTCGCTCTCAAGTTACCTTTACCACTACCACCCTCCACTACACTGACAAAAAAAAGTAAAAGAAAATAATGTACATAAGGTTGTGCATGTAAATAAATTATTTTCTGATACAATTTTTACAACTACCTTGTCAATAATAATTATTCTCTTAAAATTATTGTTTTTTTAATTAAGAATACCATGTTCCTTTATGCTGGTAAAGAAGTTTACTGTAATTATGTTCTGTTTTTCATCGATGATAGTTTAAATTAGAGTTTTTAATTTTAACCGAATAAACAAATGATATAAATATCAGACTGATATTCTTAAGGTAAAGTATTTTGTAAAAGAATAAAAAAATTTTTAGGGTACAAATATTAAATTAAGTTTTCTAGTTGTTATGAAATATTTAACTAAAATTATTCTCATTTTGTTTAAGAATTTTAGATTGAAGTTTAATAATTTTGAGTATAAAATTTGATTTCAACATTTTAAATCTAAATATTTCTCAAAATCAATACTGCTTTATTGATATTTAATTTAGCTCTTATTAAAAGCCTGTAAATCTTTCGAAATAAATTTGAAGTAAAGTAAATTTACGTGATATTAAAACAATAAAATTGATAACTGTCCAGCTTGCTATTTGTTCTGTTTTGAAAGTGAACGTTACTGGCTGGATTTTACCTAAAATTGATAAAAAAGTTATCAGAGGTTAGAAACATGGCATTGACGGCAAAGAGAGTGGCTCAAGTGTACAGACCTGTTCTCCTCAGTCTTGGGAGGAGTCTCGCAACAGTGACACAAAAAAATCTCAAAATGGTAAGAAAAATATCAGAACTAACAAAAATAATTAACAATAATTATTATTTCTAAATTTAAAAAGAAATTCAACTATTTAATAAAATTGTATAATTTTTTGCTCAACATAAATTATTAAGTTTATATTTATTGTGAAATATGAATCAATATTGCAAAAATATTTGTAATGATAAATTAAAAACCTTGTACAAAATTTCTATAAAAGTTGATTTAAAACTTTGATTAAAAGTACAAAATATTCCAACAAGTGGTCTTACGAAATCAATAATTTCTCAATCAATGCTATTATTAATTAAAATTCAGGAAACGAAATCACGAGATTTGATTTACTTTAATTGAAATGATATTTAAAAGGAAATGATTGATTTTATTTCATTTTAGCACGATAATATTAATACATGGAAATGGCAAATAAATAGAATCTCGTTTGTTTGCGTAAAATACGTTGAAATTGAAAAGCAGATTTATAAATTAACAAAATACAGATAAAAGTTCACATTTGACATTTTCAGTAACAGACAACTTTTAATGACAAACAAGTATTCATAAAACATAATTGACTAAAAATTTAAGTATTTTATTTTATATTTCACAGCAAAAACTTACGGGAACCGAAAGAGACCAACAATTAAAACCTTTGCTCGAAAAAGGATGGACTGTTCAGTCAGATCGTGATGCTATTAAAAAGGAATTTGTTTTCAAAAATTTTAATCAGGTATAAAGGTTCATTGTATAAAAGTTTGTTTTTTATATTAAAAAAACTCAATTTTGTGTATTAAAACACTAAATTGTTTGTATTAAAAAACTAAATTGTTATATAAAAAACTAAATTTCATTTTTTTCACAGGCTTTTGGATTTATGAGCAGAATAGCAATGCAAGCTGAAAAAATGGATCATCATCCTGAATGGTTCAACGTGTACAATAAAGTTGCAATAACATTATCATCTCATGATGTTAACGGTCTGTCGCAGAGAGACGTTAAATTAGCTACTTTTATTGAAAGAGTTGCCAAAACTTCTGATGAGTGAAAAGAAAAAAGGATTAATTTTTATAACAATACAACAATAAATCTGCCTGCATTTTATTTTTAAGTCTTCAAAATAGAACTATTTTGATCAAAAAACAGTTTCATTTGTAAATAAAATCTTGATTTAATTTACGTTTATTGCTTTTGTACTTTAATTATCCAACAAAATGAAATACGACACGAAGTTTAATGAGTTTTTAGGAGGATATTTTTAGCTATAGAGACCTTTTTTTAATATAAAAAACAGGAAATTATGTAGTATATTTCATGATTATTTTTTTCTGAAAAAATTTCTCTTTATAAATAACTTTTAAGTTTAAAATGACTTCGATTTAAGATATTAGTTGTTTTAAGGTGTTTCCTGTATTAACTTAAAATAGTCAGATTTTCTTGTAATTTAGCTTGAATTTGAAACGAATCATTATTTTTCATTCCACAAATTCTTAATCTGATTAACTAAATAGAACTGGAGATAATCAATCCTGAAGTTTAAAAAAATTACTTGTATAGATATACAAGCCAGATAAATTTTCAATATTTGATAATTCAATATATCCCATTCTTTATATACTAAGTTACTCAAATTTTGGGAAATAAAAATTCACAATGTAAAGAATACCCAAACAAATTTTCAACAAATGTTGATTGTTTTAAATAATTTTTTTTGTTCATAACAAAAATATTAAAAATATAATTTCAACAATTTTTTTTTAATGATTTAATAATTATTGTATAGCAGGTTTATATATTAAATATCAAAATAAACTAATTAAATTTGTTTAAATAATGTTTATTAATTATTAAGACTTATTTTATTACATATTATAATCTGCATGGAAAAAGTGATTTGGTATAAATAATACAAACTAATTAAATTATTACTTTTGTTTTATTCTGTTTTCAATAAATTTATTGGAAATAAATTTTATTAGTAGAATTTATATATTTAAAAAAAAACTTAGCTGCAATTTTTTTTAAATTTATTTAAATTCATAGTTGAATATTTATGAAAAGGCTTTATAAAACGTGTAGGTATATATATATATGTTTATATGAAGAGGCGTCGGAAAATCTGAGGGAAAGTCAAACTAATAATTTGACATAGGACCTACGCTTTTTGTGTGCGTAAGACTAGACATTTTTTATGCAGTGCATTACGTCAGAAGACAAGGTCAGCGCAGGAGCGGCGTTATAGTATCAAAAAACATATTAAGTACAATCTACATGAGAGTAAATTGCATCTGATTATTTGATATTGATAAAAATAATGTTAAACCAACAAATTTATTAATTCTTTGTTTAAAAAAATATCATAATTTATATACAATTTGAAAAACAGATTTTAGATATAAAAATTTTATGATTTGCAAAATTTTTCATCTAGTTTAAATTTGAATAACACATATTCACATCATTTAAAATTAAATACATAAATTAAAAACCCCTTTATTGGATCTATATTAATTGATTTTAAAGTTATTTATTTATTTTTTGTTGTTGTTGAAATAATTTATAGAGCAAAAATGTGTAAAATAAAATTATAATATTGTTTGACATTCTCTATAAAACTGTATTTTTCAAGGAAACTAATTTTCATTGTTTCTGTTTAACTCATTATATTTCCAAATAATATTCATTCATAAAATAAAGCAAATTGCGGTATTTCTGATTAATTATTCATTTTCTCTTTGTGGTTTAAAACATGTTAAGTGGTTGTCAGGTGTTTAAAATATGTCTTTGTCTTTTTTAAAAATACATTTTTTTCTAGAAATAATTCTAAAATTAAATATCAAGTCAAAAATATATTGTCTGATTTTATTTCATTTTTTGAATTTATATTCTAGACTGAAAATTCAAATCAATACTATAATATCCTCTTTAGGCTGTGCTGATATATAAACTGAAATCAAAGCTAAAGGGATGACATAGATTTTTTTGTAATTAGCATTAACCAAAACTTTGTTTTTGATTAATAATTTTATTTTCTTAATATTTAAAATTTGATTGTTTGCAGCAAAATGAATGAAAATAAGTACCTTCTTATTATAAGTACCAATTGGTATTAAAGCTTATTAAATACAAATAAGATTGGGACTTACAATATTTCTATACACACATTAAGTACTTAATACTTAAACAAACTAATATAATTATAAAATAAAATAAAATCATTTAAATCAATTATAAAATTAGAACGAACATTTAATTAAATAGTTGTTTTTTTCAACCTTCATATTTATTATTTACATTTCATTAGCGAACTTTTTTATTATCAAAAAACCAGACTCCTCAGCTTGTCTTTCATTCTTTTCTGAGAATGTGAGCCTTTTCTTAGTAATCAACTAAGTTTTTTTCTTTTTTTTAAGTAAAAAAATGTGTACAAAAAATGTACTAAACTCCAGAGCTTTCCAACAAGAAAATTTGTTTCTCAAGCACTATTGATCGAATTGAAAAAAAGAAACGCAGGAAAGTGATCTCCGGTTTATTATCATGAATGAGAAAACGTTCGGGCAAGGTCCCTGGAAAAGTTGGTGCCTCCCTGCGCTGGACTGTCAGACACGACGCTGAAATTGAGACTCGTGGCTAGTCGCGATCAAACTCCGAGCTGTTGACGTCGCGTCCTGCGGACTATACTGCAGCGTTCAGCACAGAAAGCGTAACCGGGATGCCGTGAGCGGTCCAGTGAATCTTTTGTTTAATTCGCCATTTGTAACGGAGGCTGTTTGCAATATCATGTCAAGCGGCTAGCGAGCTCTCCAAGCGACCTTCTATCTCAAAGGAGCAAGGTGGGTCCGGTCTGCCGCAGATAACTGTAAAATGTCATTCAGAGAATCTATGTCAGCCAGAGTTTTGACCCTCCTTTTCTTTTCTTCTTTCTTATCCTTCTTCTTGTCCTCATTATCTTGTTCTTCACCGGCTTTGTCTACTTTATTTAATGTATTTTACTTTCACATAGAATAAGAAATTAAAATTTACTTTCCTAAATTAATTTTTTGTATGTATATAGGTTTTTCACTTACTTGGTCGGACTTTTGGTGAGGTTCCTTGCACTTACAGCAAGAATAGTTTTTTATGCTCTGTTTGTAACAGATGCAACTTTTCTATCAGCCAGGAGATGCTGTTATTTGAAAATTTGCATTGCAAGTTGATGCAAAAATATGCAACCCTCATTCATCTTTTCTCGGCAAAATAAATAATCGCAGTTAATTTGCATAGCAAGTAATAAAACTGCGATTTTAATTGTATATGAGTTTTAAATTTTTCACCGTCTTCAGGAAATGTAAAGGGAGGTTTTTTTTTTTGCAAAGATAATACATTTTCCTTACTTGAGATTACATTACTTTTCTTGAGTAAATGTTTCCTTTTGGCGGATAAGTATTTTCAACTTCTCAATATTTTTATTACACAATTTTTGAACGTAATTCGATTTCAGGAAAGAATAATACCAGTAAAAGCAAGGTACATTTATATTCGTTGTCACGTTTCATCTTTAAGTGGAAAATGTTTCGAAAAAAGTAAATGTTTTTTTACTTTCATTCACTGTTAAAAGATTAAATAAAATCTGTCTATTATTATTTGATAAGTGGAGCAAATTTTCAATTTATTATTATTGCAAATTTTAGAAATAAACTGCGAGTTTTCTTTGAAAAGTTTTACAAAGAATCCTAGGAATTTGAACAAAAATATTCAGATCAGTAATTGCTTTCTCTTTCACTCGAAAAAAAGAAAAAAAATTACGTTATAATGTATTCTATTACTTTTCTTCGTATTAAGAAATATTCTAAGGACAGCTTTTCTTTGAAGTAGAGAAAGTCAGGTTGTAAAAAGGCATTTCTTAAAAATTAAAAAAATGACGCACAAACGTTTGAAACTCATCATCACAGATCTTAATGCGTGAGTGGGCTGGTTTTCAAGTGCTTTCTATTCTGATTTTAAGTTCCGGCTACTTGCTGCAGGTGCATTGTGTACTAGCACATAAATAAAGGTTTCCTATCTCTATTTACAACTTGAATTTGTCGATAAGCCAATAACAATAAGAATAATAACAAGAATAAATAAAACCTTCTTTTTTTTTCTTTGTATAAATACCATGTAAAAAAGTTATAGTTGAATGTACACAATTTTGATTAACGCGATTGCAATTCAAAAAGTAAAACATTTTAACGTGTTGGAGAAACTTTGACAGCTGTCAAAGAATTCAGGTTTATCATAATTTACGCCGTGTAAAATAATTTTATTGCTGATGAAATGTTATACACTTGTTTCACTAAAAATTTAATTTAATTGACAATTATTCTGACTAAAAAATAAAAAACTAAATAATATAAAATAAATAAAAAATCTGTTAACACTGTATTTAACATAGTTTAATTATGTTTATATTAAAGAAAAATTGTAATCATGAAAAAAACTTTTCAGTACACAATAATAATTTTTTCCCCTTCTCATTTTGAGTCAATAAACGATAAAACAATCATTAATCTCAGTCATGAAATATAAAAACACAATTTCGATACTAATTTTGACAAAAAAAATATTAATAATAATAAGTTAATTCTTATCTGATTTTATTTAACTCTAGAAGCACCATATTATTTTTTCTTAATTTTCATCTCCCAATTTTCAATATCGAATAACAATTGCTTTTGCATAAAAAGAGGTAATATTTGTTTAATTCTTAATGAAAAATGTGATTAGAATATTTGTATTAAAATTACTTTACCGTAAAGTAAAAAGTGATACGAAAAGATGCGTAAATTAGAGATTTTAAAGGGGTACATTTTTTACTTCGAGGGTTAAAATGCAAAGAATAGAAATAAATTTGATCAACAAATAATTTGAATTTTTTTGTAGGTGTAATCTGGAAAAAGGATTTGATTAGATAAAATGGAAGGACCAGAGGTGACTTTTCTATTTCAATTTGGCTTGATACGTGATACCGTCACTGCAGATGCCAGTACACTTACTTTAAAAACCCTCAAAGAACATGCTTGCGAGTTTATCAACAGCAAATTTCCCGACCACGGATTGACTCAGCTTTTTGAGAGACTCCTGTTATTTAAGCATGATTACAATTCGACTGATATTCTACGACTTATTACGAATATTACAGAAATTGTGGACGAAACTCTGGTGGAAATTGTTCTCACTGGAATGTCCATAGGTAATATTTCAATTGTATCTTGTTTAGCAATTAATTTACATACAATTTCCGCCTGTTTATTGTTTGAAAATTACATTATAAATCAATATTCAATTAGATGTGATTTATTATATAAAACAAATATAGATGCAGAACTGTTTGTAGAATACATTATTGTAAATGTCAATTATTTGCATTTAATTAAATTTCTAATTATTTGATGTTGAGTTATATAAATTTGGCATTTTTATCGATAAAAATAATGGTTTTCTTTTTAGTCTGTAATATTAAAATGTTATTTTTTCTAGCCCAAGTGCCAACCGAAGAAGTACCAATTCGACCTCACGCTTTATCTGTGCACTCATACAAGGTGCCTACATTTTGTGATTTTTGTGGAGAAATGCTGTTTGGAATTGTTCGTCAAGGTTTGAAATGCGAAGGTATGCATATTTTTGTTGTTGTTTTTTTGAAACACTTAGTTTAAAGGTACTCTGAAGTCTTTTTCTCAATCAAGTAGCTTTTTATTTTCACGACAGTGGTAAAATTTGAATTCATTATCATGCACTAAAAAGTTTTAACATTTTTAAGTTAGTTCAGTTTTTTCAAACATTAAATCTCTATCATTTTCAGCTTCAAAATTATTTTTTAAAACCGATTTCGTTCACGTTTTTGACTAATATTGTATTTTACATAAAGTTAATATAATTACTAATTATATTAATTAGGTCAAATTCTAAATTTAGATGGTAAACTTGTTAGCGTTTTGAAATTAATTTAATTGTATACAAAGTTGGAGTTATTTTTTCAAAAAGAGGGTCTCTTTTAAGTAAATTGTAATATTCTAAAATATTAAGCAAATTCGACAATTTAAGGTACTTATTTTTCACTTTATTCTTTCATTGCTAAATTTTGTCTAGATCGAAAAATGTACTTTTTTTATTAAATTTGGAAATTGCTTCGTATGAAAAATTGAAAAACGACAAAAAACGATTTCTTACTTTGTTTACTTCATTTTTTATTTAGGTGATTAGAAATATGTACATTTGTTGTATGAAATCAATTTTTCTGAAAATATTGCAAAAATTGAAAAAAAACTATTATTGCTTTGTTTTAATAACAAAGTTTCCAAAATTTAATACATAGCGAAAGAGTTAGTAGACAAATTTCTTTTATTTTTTAGGCTGTGGTATGAACTACCACAAAAGATGTGTCGTAAATGTACCTAATAACTGCTCACAAGATTTCAACCAAAGGCGACGTAGTTCTACTTTTTTAAATGTTCCGAGATCGCCAAGTCAAGGTTCTACGAGTAGTTTAACAAGTGCCAGTGATGAAAACCACAGTAGTAATACTACGCCTAATACAAGCCAAAACAATAGTACTTTGGTAAGTACCTGCCACTTAATCTAAAAATTAAAATGTTTAAAAGATACAAATATTATACTACAGTTTTTTTTTAAATTATGTATTAGTAAATGTAATTGAATTTTATTTGACAAATTGATTTTCGATAATATTTTTAGCAAGTGGAAAATCAATAAGAAGTGAAAATTGTCGGAAATTTTGAAAATATTATTAAAATTTTACTGTCAATCGATTAATTATAAATTTTATGATGATTGATTTTAAGCTTAAAAGACTTAAATTTCGTTAATCACTTTAGACACACATTGAAAGTAGTTCTGTTATTAAATAAAGATATACTTGATCGGCTCTCAATAAGATCAAACATGTAATTGATAAAACTGAGTACACAACATTATATCACCGATGCAATCTGAGAACCAATATTTGACATTATCGATTTCTTTCACATGCTTGTTTATTTTATTTCTATACAAATAAAAAAAGTTCTTAAACGAAATTAATTATTTGAAATCGATCTTTAGAATTATTTTAAAAAGAATAAATATAAATAAAAATAAATAACGCAACTTATCTAAATACAATTTAAAAATTGTTTAGGCAATTCCAAGCATTGTTGCTCCAAAACAGTCACGTTCGCCTTCCCTAGGAGGACGTCCGGTTTGGGTTGAACGAGAAATGGCAACGAAACACAAAATTCCGCACACTTTTGTAATTCATTCCTACGCCCGACCGACGGTTTGCAGTTTGTGCAAAAAATTGTTGCGAGGAATATTCAAACAGGGAATGCAGTGTAAAGACTGTCAGTGCAATGCACATAAGAAGTGCATTGACAAGATACCGAAAAATTGCACTGGTGAAACTTCGAGAGATAATTCTGGTAACTTTAATTTTTTAATTAATTTACTGAAAAAACTGCTACCTTGAATCAAATATATTTTACTTGAATGAAGTCAAAAATATATTTTTATATTTTATATACTTGAACCAATTATTTGAGCAATTTACTTTACTGAAGTAAAAAATAAAACTTGAAGTATATTCTGGCTAGGAATATATATTCTGTTACCGTATGAATATTTTATTCAATTGAATTCTACACAATAATAATTGGAAAAGTTTAATTTATCTTATAAATGATCTTTTTGATTAAAGGCGGCGAGTATCCGGATAGCGGAGTAGGAAGTGAACCTGAAGGCCGAACTGATGGACGTAACGAAGAAAATGATAACGACAGTGATCCCGAGTCGCCTTTACCCTCCTCTTACTTATCCAATTAAAATAAATTAAATTTATATTATCTTTACACTTTTATTAATTAATAAGAAAATGAACATCCAAGAATAAAATTACGTTTATTATTGATTTAATTTTCATTTTTTTTTCAGGATCTTGTACCAAGTCGCGATAATTCCATCGAGGAACCAGATCAATCCAGACCTTCCAGGTAAATTTTTCTTTTAATTTTTTGTCTGTTAATAATTTCATTACAAGAAAATTACCTTCTTATTCATTTAGTTGCAGTTCAACACCGAGTAACAATATTCCTTTAATGAGAATCGTTCAGAGTGTGAAGCACACGAAAAGAAGGGGTTCGAAAGTTCTGAAGGAAGGATGGATGGTGCATTTTACTAATAAGGACGCTGTAGTATGTAATAATTGGGTTGGTCAGAGCAAAAGTGGACCAACTCCATTTTATTTAATTTCGAGATAAATAAATTTAAAGTTTTGACGTTAATATTAATTCTCTGATCATTCTACTGTTTTCTTAATTGTTTTTAACTGTTTGAATAGGTTTGACCTAATTTGTCTTGTGATTTTCATTTATTTTCTATAGAATGTTTGCATTTGTGCGCAATTTATCAAAAATTAGTTAGACATTTTTAAAGTATCAATGTTTTCTGACTGAGAAACCCAAACAAAAATTCATTTTTTGAACGATAAAACTAGCACTTTACAACTTTTGTAATATATTTTAAATTTTTGTTAGTTATTTTTAATTAAATAATGTGAAATAATTAATTAATTTTTACTTGAAAATTAAGTAAATTAAGAAAATTAAGATATTTCACCAACAATTACGAACATTTAGTAGCTTGAAATAGCATTTGACGTTTTACAACTCAAAATTACATTTATTTAATTATTTTTAACGAAATTTGCTCTTTATGCAATTTTTTTAAAGTAATTATAAATTTTTTGATTGAGTTATAATAAAAAATATGAACTTGATTGACTCTTGTTCTGAAAGAAATCGGATTTTTTCAGAGCAAGAGTGAACTTTTGTTTGTTTTTAGTGTAAATAATCAAAAATCAATTTTATTTTTATAGTTTATGAAAATACAAATTTTTTACTATGTAATAACACTTAACTCAAAAATGTCAAAAAGTGGACTTGATCCACTCTTGCTCTGACCAACTCAAATAATAAAAAATCATTAAAGTATTTTACTTTTTTGGAATATAAATTATATACAAAAAATGTACTGTGCTTATTTGCAGAGAAAAAAACATTACTGGCGACTAGACACAAAGGCGATAACTTTATTCCAAAGTGACACAGGTTCTAAATATTACAAGGAAATCCCTCTAGTTGATATTTTGATAATTGAAACCGCGAGAACTCCACATTCAGGTGAGTTTCACTATATACAGGCAGATTGCAATAATAAGTTTGTTGTTCTATTTTAAAACTTTTGATATTTACAGAAACAATGCACTGCTTTGAGTTGAGAACTGCCAGTGTAGATTATTATGTCGGAGAAGATCCTTTGTACGGTGAATCGGCAAGTGGAAAAGTTCCTCCATTGGAAAGCGGAATTGGTGCGCATATAGCTCGCTCTTGGGAAACGAGTATTCGACAGGCTTTGTTGCCTGTAACAACTGCTGCCACTGCGAGTAAATAATAAAAACAAAAACAACAATAATTGAACAATTATTTATAACGACTTAAAAAAAAAATTAAACAACTATCCGCGGTTTTAGGTCAATCCCACGAAGATTCAACAGAACCAGAGGAATCAGTGACCGACATCACGCAGTTGTACGAAATTTTTCCCGAAACAGTTTTGGGTTCCGGCCAATTTGGCATTGTATACGAAGGCATCCACCGCAAGACCAATCGAGCAGTGGCCATCAAAGTTATCGACAAAGTGCGATTCCCATCGAAACAGGAGACCCAACTGAAAAACGAGGTTGCAATTTTGCAGAACCTCTCGCACAATGGGGTGGTGAATCTGGAGAGGATGTTTGAGACTCCGGAAAGGATTTTTGTCGTGATGGAGAAGCTCGAGGGAGACATGCTGGAGTTGATTTTGAATTCGGAAAGGAGCAGACTCTGCGAGAGGGTGACGAAATTTTTGATAACCCAGATACTGGTAGCGTTGAAACATTTGCACAGCAAGAACATAGTGCACTGCGATCTCAAACCTGAGAACGTTTTGCTGAGCAGCAACAGCGAGTTTACGCAGGTCAAACTCTGCGACTTTGGCTTCGCCCGAATTATCGGCGAGAAGAGCTTTCGAAAGAGTGTCGTCGGGACACCGGCTTATCTTGCGCCAGAAGTACTAGGCAACAAAGGTTACAACAGGTCACTGGACATGTGGAGTGTCGGAGTGATAATTTATGTCTCGCTGAGCGGCACGTTCCCGTTTAATGAAGAAGAAGACATCAACGAACAAATTCACAATGCCGCGTTCATGTATCCGCCTCATCCGTGGAAAGAAATCTCGTCGGATGGTAAAATCTTTTGTAAACATATTTTGTCAATTTCAAGGGAACTCTAAAGTCAAAAATCAAATAAAGTTTTCCATTTTGCTTAATATTTAAGAATATTATAATACATCGTAAGAGATTTTTAATGACATATACAGGGTGTACAAAAAGTTCCGGGACGGTAAAATATCTTGCGAAATACGCAACAAATCGAAAATCTAAAAATATACGTGTCAAATATTTTCAAAGGATCTATCTCATGACATCAAACTTGACCC
>JABFPM010000987.1:0-23315 GCA_022817325.1 Idris sp. 1 HC-2018 | reverse complement strand
ACATTCATGAAAGTCATGTCATTAATTCATCATGATTTTCATACTATAATAAATATAAAACAACTGTACGAATGATTATATAAATTTGCATTCATTTTTTAACAAATTAATGAAAAAAAGTTATTCTTAATATTGATTGAAACATTAATGAGAACAAAAAGTAAGTAAAAACAATTCAGTCAAAAGTTATTCTTATATAGTTGTATTTAAGTACACTGACGTGCGTTTTAAGAATGCCGGACACCTCGGAAGGTCGACAATCCTATTTCTTTCTTATGCAAAATCTCCGAACGCGTAGCGTGTTAAGGGATTAAAAGTCCGCCTTCGTAGGGTCAGCCGAAGGCTCACAGCACCTAACAAGATTAGCCTAAGACGTCGAGTCCGCATACTTCGAGGATTACATATTATGTATTCACATGATCTATTCATGGAAATCTAGTTCGCAAGTATGATGAACGGAACAGTAGCGTTAGCAGGTATCATTGCCTAGAATAATTCAACGTGCGGATTGATAACCCTCATTTACAGCAAAATAAATCAATCGCTTTTCAAAAGAGGTTCAAAAATTATATCTATATAATTTTATTATGAACATCTTTAAAAAAAATTGGTCTGGAAAACTCTAAATTAAAAACTCTAAAAATTCCTTGATAATTGCTCTGAAATATTGTAAATACTGATATTTTTAAGAAATTTTCAGAATAATAAGTTAAAATTTTGTAGATCATTTTGTTACAAAATTTTCAAAACTTCTTTCCCACAAAGACTATTAAAAAACCCTCAACAGTTGCCCTTAATTTAAAAACTTTTAAACGATTTATTTGCTTCAAATTAGCATTATTTTTTTCACTCAATTGCAACTGCATCTCTTATATCATAAAAAAAGAAACGATTTGCGTATTCAAGAGATACACAATACACAGTAAGAATATGGGCTCCAAGGGGAAGCCTTATCTTCCCCCAGCTGGCATTCTACTTTAACTCGAGATATGAACGTAGTTTTAATGTCTTTTCTGGTGTTTTGATTAAGCGAGACAGTCACCTAGGGCAAGACGATCAGCAAAAAGAAGATATCAAGGTGGAATGGATTTTATTAATTGTCAAGTTATAGTGCCTGACTAAATGTTCTTTCTGTATTCAACAACCTGTTATAGCGTACCGCGCTTGATCTTCCAAACTTCAATTTATTTTTTTCTTCCTTGTGTTCGCATGATAAGAGTCCCCCGTTGAATGAATCGTAATACTTTTTCAAACTAGACTATGTTAATCAATTAATAATGTATGTTTATTGAACCCCAGTTCTCGTATGAATGGCAGTATTGAATGTGAGGATCAGCTTTAATAAATCAATCGATTATTGGCGGAAGTTTTCTTAACAGCTAATGCGTAGTATTCAAATGACAATTTATTTTGCAATACGAAAAAAAATGAGTTGTAATTATAATCACAACTTATTAAATGAGATATTTTATAAGCAACATAGCTACAACGCGGAAACAATGGAAACAAGCGAAGTAAGAGTAAGTGGTGGTTTCGACAGGGGCTGCTCTGATGCGATTTCACGCTGGATTTGCCTAAGATCTTCGCTAAGGAGCCCTTTAACCTTCTCGTTTGGTCTTCCTTCGTCAAGTAACTGTTTCTAAAATAATCTGATCGGCAGTTTTTTGACTCCAAAATTTGCAATTTCTTGTTAGCAACTTTTTGCGAATAATCATACACATTTTGACAACAAATATTAAATATTAAAATAAGGTAATATTTTTATTCAAAACTGGCCAAAAACAGTGACAAAATCGGGTCGTAAAGTATTAAAGGCCATCAACAATTCAGGAAGAAAGTTTGAATCAAGACGATGTCATGATTTAGGCACACGTTACCAGTGAAATGTTTGGAGGAGAGAGTTGATCCCGATGGTTCCGCGAAAGGATCCTGCCAGGATGACGTAGTAATCTCGAGGGGGTGGCTCGCTTTCGGCCTTAGCTTAAGCTTAAGTCGTGAGGGTTTACATACACGGGAAAGCCTTTGCAAGAACACACCCCCTCCCTCTCCGCACAGTTGGCCGATCGACTCACCAATGAGCCTAATCCACGAGGATTTGCGCGAAACTGACCCTCAAAACGTCGAGAGAACGCTGGACTTAAAGCTATTCTGTTCGGCTTATTGTTGGACTGAAATCGATCTCGAATGTTTAATGAAGACGATCGAAATCATTGATGAGGAAGAACAATGGTAATCTTAAATGGAAGCTGACTTGTTTGTGTCTTATGTATTCCGAGCCTTTTGTGACCTCAAGATTGAATGCTACAGGATCTCCACTGCCTGGATGAATGAAAATGACTATAAAATGAAAACAGGAATGTTGAGAAATAAAAGAATTAATGCTGACGAAGAAAATTGTGCTTACAATAACTCATTACCGGAAATCTAAAATAAGCTTCTTAACCATGAAATTTGCCTAAACTAAAAGTAATTTTAATTCCCACGGTACATACAGGTCCAAGTCTATAGTTTGGTTTGAGAAATAACGAAAATATTAGCGATGACACACGTGATTCGGTATGTGAACAAGCCGGTGCGCACAGCCCCTTCTTATTTTCCATCTTGTACAAGGGCTTACTCTATAAGCGTCTTAGCCCAACTTTTAACCCTTCCTTTTGGTTTTCGATTATGCGGATGGTAACGATAACTCGAAGCTACAGATTCAGTTTTTCCGTAGAAATGATTACGTCAGAGCAGCGCAGAAGAAAAACAATTTGACCATGAATGCGTCTAACTCGACGATAAGCTTAAGCAGGAAAGGGAAAGTGTGGGTGTGTTGGTATCAACGGCTGATTCGGCGGATGTCACTGCTGTAGATAAAAAGGAGTTCCAACTCTTTCGACATCTTTTTATCTCAGCTGAGCTTCCCTTTTTTCACTTCCTCTGCTGACGGGTTTTCTCCCCTTTTTTTATTATCCTTTTCACTCATTAACTCGAGACAGTTATCGTCATAATGCTTGATCTATTTCAAAACGTCTTCCTTCTGTTAATTTCCAGCACGTAGCCAGGTCTTATCAACATAAAATTTAGACGTTGTTTTCATTTTTTTTTCTTCTTATTTTATTTACTAAAAATGAACTTTGATAATCTTCTTCTCTTTGGGACCTTGAGATCAATCAAGTAAAGCCATTGAAATTAAAACAAAAACAACAAGGTCTTCATTTCTTGCTTTACTTTTGTTATTTTTTTACACTGTTAAAGTGGCTCTGTTGTAACAGCCTTGGATTATGTAAAAATCTTCTTTTCATCGTGTTACAAACAGAACAAAGTCACACTCACTTTCCGAATAAATGTCAAAGGAGCGCTGAAGAAGCATAGCATGATCCGCTACGTGCTAAAGAGCGAAGCTAACTCGGGATTTGGAGGGTTTCGTCGCGTGGCCGTTGGTATCTTATAAGCTTCGAGGTTATCTCATTATGCCTTATCTAGGTAGTTTCATGTTTACTTAAGCTACGGAGCTTAGATTGCACGCGAACTCGCGGGACAACATGCAAGGATTTCGCATGGGTTCCCAATGCCACATCACATTAACCGATTCACTGTGCCACAATCCGAGCTCCCACCAGCTAAATAAATGAGGATCTAGGTAAATTTTTGCTTGAATCAATACTTTTTCAGCGTCACATCTGATTAATATTCTATGCTGTGAAATTTCAATCTGACCTTCGACTAATATACAAAATGTCAATAATGCGACACTGCATAAAAACAAGAGCAGAGAGAAAAGAAAAAAGAAAGTGTACTGGAAGACGTTGTTAGGGATGACGGGGAATGAACTTACATCACAAAATCACCAAGACGAACAAGAAACCTTAGTATCTAAATAAATCCCTTACGCTTGGTTACATTTTGTGTCCTTCTCAAATGGCATCGTCAAACAACGCTGGTACAATTATCTTTGACGACAAGCACAAGCACGTCAACTGTCATGGCGATTCAGCTGAAATCGACAGAGACATTTTTGGGATCTTTGGGCTGACTTTTAGACAAAAAGGAAAAGGCGTTCAAATGAAATAACGAAATTCTTCGAAAGCTCATCATTTGGGCACTGCTTATCTTTGACAGTTGACGACAAAGGTGAAACGGTCTGACGCTTCCGTCGTGTTTCCGTCATGCGCTTGCGGAAAAGATAACGGAAGTCCGATAGTCTGTGTCGGACCGCTAACGAGAAATGAGAAATATCTTTTCGTCTTCTTCGATGGAGATACAGTCACTTACAATCTTATTGTTAATTTAGACTTTTTTTTTTTTTTTTTTGGCTTTATTCAAGCCAGATGAGAAGAGAAAAACTTGTTACTTGAAAATTAAGCAAAGTGTAAAATTAAATTCATTTTAAACTAGGAAGTTCTTTTTAAAAGCAAGAGTAACAAAACTAGCGATACTATACAGAAAAAAAAATAAAGATAATTAAAATAATCAACAGTAAAGTAAGATAATGATTTCTTTGTAATGAAAACAAAAAAGTATCATATCTAATTCAAGATTAAATGCATTTAATGAAGATATGTGGAGTATACTAATTGAATTTTATTAAGTGATCACAGGCAATTTATTTACAGGATAATTAAAAATTCATTACTCTGGAAGTTTTATCTGGACTTTAAATTTAAAACTGTCTTCAATTGTTCAAAATGTTTACTTTCGTTTGAAACAAATTTATATTGCAAAATAATATTTCCAAACTTTCTAGTGTCTATGATAAACTGTTTTGTACGTACAATTTTAAATTCAAAAGTAAATTGTATATAATATATTTAAAACAAATTATTATAACAGCTTAATTCCATAATTTTATTAGCTGTAATTTTTAAAACAAAAATTTGTGATAAATAATTCATCGTCATTTTCTTTACACAGTGTATATTCATTAAGAGGAAAAAAAAAGAGTGATGTGCTTTGATGGCTAATAAACTATCAATTTGACATAACTTAGTGGTGCAAATACAACATTTAAAATACAGCCTTAAAGCAGCTGATCCCAGCACAAAGACGATGGCAAAGGGAGAGCCTTTAATGAAAACTGTACATCCCTGGATTAGGGTAGCCAACGGCCAAGACTCGAGCGATACGACCTGTTTCATACAATGTGCACTACGCATTGGACTTAATCGGCGGTCACTCTCTATGGTCAACGCTGTATTAGATGGAAGTTTAAGCATTAATACCTAATAACGGGCGCCCTGTGCAAATCCTTTGTTGGTCATCTTAGTCCAGACTTAGCACCTTTCATACTACAAAACGAGATAGATTTTCAACGAACATAATCGTAAATCAGATTATAAAATTGATAACTCTATTAGCAATTTATGATTAACGAATTAACATGATAAAACATTAACTCGTTAGATCCTTGTAATCAACTCACCCTGACCGCAGAACCAAATTAATCATCTCTCCTGTTGCTTTCGTGATAAAACAAAAATAAGTTGCGATAAAATACATATATAGCAAAATATTCGTTTGTATGTCAAAAAATATATGTATGTATTTATACATATATTGGTATATGGCTTTGCGTAAGACGCTTTGGGATAAAAATGAGTGGCTCGAAATGCCCTTTGACGTATAAGTACTATGGCTCAGAGCAAAGTTGGTGTATTGCGAAGCGCTCTTCTTATCGCTGATTCTCTATCTCTTTCGGCGTCTATCTGCTATCTAACGATCTATCTATATCTGTTCTCTCATTCATAGGACGGCTCTGGGATTACGCATTGGAGTGGGATAAACTTGAAGACTTAAGTCAGGGTTAAACAAGGATCGCCGCCATTGTGCCGCGAACCTAGCTCCTATTGTCTCGGGATAGACGAGTGGATCTGCATATGCTTAGCGCGCGGGTTACACGTCGCTGGAATCTTCGTTTCACGTCGTTTTACTCTTGCTTCATCTACCTCCTTCTTACCTATAACCATTCAACCGAAATATTCCACCGCTTTGTGTGTCAGACTTAAATCTAAGTAAATATCTGAAGTCGTGGGGCTATTGTGTGGTTATTGTTTACGGGCAAATTTTGAATTTTGTGTTAATGACTCAAAAGTTATCTGGCAATGTTAAATATTGTTCTAGGATATTACAATTTTTGAAAGTTAAATTTCAAAATGTAGATCAGAAGAAGTAGTAGAAAAATATTTTCAACATAAATCAAATTATACAAAACAAATGTGATATACATTATTATAAATTAAATATCAACAGTTAACTATCATTTGAAAAATAAAATTAAAATAAATCCTACAAAAATGATTCGAAGTGTATTTTAAAAATGTACAAATGAAAATAAATAGTCATTTAAGAGAATTTAAAATATTTTTAATTTTAAAAGTGAAACATTTAACATTTTTTAATTCATGATCAAGATAAATTTAAAAAAAAAACAATTATCATAAACCGTTATTTAGAATATTTTTAATTAATTTTCTAATTGATAATTAATATCAAATCGTTTCTTTTTGTTTCAGCTAAAAGTCTTCCAGTTCATTGCGTCGTAGAAGCTATCCACAGTATTGTTGAAGCTCGATCAAGCTGTGTCCGAGAAAACTGGCAAAGACCCCATGTAGAAATAGATACGTATGTTTTCATTCCAGCAGTTATGCCCTTCCAGGTAAAAAAACAAAAAATTATTTCAGAAGCTTAACAATCTACCCTAGAAGTGTAAAACGTCTGAAATTTTGTTACGAAAAATAAATACGATCTGTCTGTCACACTTTGTTGACTCATAAAAAAAAACTGCAAATGCGTGAGGTCCAACAAAATCCTTTTACAATTCTAGGGTGAACAAACATAATTGATTTTTTGTGAGCAATTTATTAGCATAAATATCATATGTCAAACCGCACCTATTGTTTTGTTATTTAAGGATCTAGTAGGCGAGGCTCTTCTTCGCTTAGGCTACCCAAATGATTTGATCCTTAGCGCCAGGGGTAGTATCGTTATAAGAAACTGGAGACCGTTGCCAACAGAAAAAGTGGCCGATGGCCCACTTCTAACCGTAGGTGACATATTAGCTGAGTTGATCAACTTGGCTACCTTAAAAATTCAAGTGTACAGATCGAGACCACCGCCACCTAGTCCAGCAGCTGAAGTCAAAGACAAGCTGTTAAGGCTGCTGCTTCTTCATAGTCACGCACTATTAGTATCAGCAGGATGTCCCCTTGATGAGGTAAATATTCGTAATTCTATCCAAGCTAACGGTGCTCCTTCACTTTTAACGTGAATTCATTAACGAAAAATCTAGTATGTTGTAACACACAAATCAAACACACAATTTGTGCCTAAATCAATACACAGCTCACTGAACCGTGTAATCAATTTTTTTAACGATTTGTTCGACATTTTATATTAATATAATACCAAAAAACATGATGTTCATTTCAAGTTAACCGTGAAATGGAACTCAAAAGTCAATGTGCCCGGTGTTGTTTTAACAGCAAGAAACGACAAAATGTTTAACAAATTTATCTGAGCATTTGACTTCCATTGAAACCAAGTTTAAAGTCAACAAAAGAAAGAAAGAAAGAAAGAGAGAGAAGAGTGGGGGGGGGGCCGCTTAAAAATGTATAAAATGTAAATCTAACCAAAGAGTGTTTGTCGCCAGGGTGCCTAATCTCATTAAGAAGTCCTCCCCTACTGGTCTTCACTCTTACAGTGGAGCCGCAGTGGTAATCTTCAGCGGAAGCGCGCTCGTGGTTTCCTGATCCCTACCTTAAATAAATGCTCTCTCGGTTACGATTCGCCGGCCAAAAAGCCTTCGTTGACTTGAATTCCCTCAAACTCCGTCTCTTTTTCTTTCTTCTCCTAATCTCAGAGAAGTTACTAAACTTTGCTATGTTCATTAATCAAGTTCGTTTTTATGGAAACTTAATATTATTATTATGAAGCTCAGTAATGGGGTGGAGAGGAAGTAAAAAGTACAATGATTTCTTTTGTGCTATACACTTTTGCACGGCGGAAAAAAATGAAATTGATCAATGAATAAGAATTAATTGAAAATAGCATTACAGTATACGAAGTTTTGCAAAATATGTCGACACGATAGAATAGCATCTTCGACGAAAGACTCGGGCAACTCTCATGGTTGTACGAAGATCTCATAGCCGTAGCGTATGATAGGATTACCCTTTACTTTACCGAATTCGCAGCCTTCATCAAAAGCTCCCTTCGATATCGACGGAGAGGGGCCACCCCGGACCGGTATTATCTAAGTGCACTCTCTTTGAAGATCCAGCACCGCCCATCCGATGAACGCTAATGCTGCTCTCGTTGGTCTATGATTACCAATTTTCTCTGACAGACACTTACCATCCAAATTTCCAAGTCGAACATCCACTTTCTAGTATAAAACATTCTAGATTTAACTTGTCGAACGGGAGTATCAATACTTCATTATTTAACGACATTTGGGAGTATAATATTGACTGAGATATATTATCTATGCAGAGATATTTGTTTTAAGAAATGCTATTAGCGAAAAAACATTTTTAATCCATTTTTTGCCACGCAGTTCTTCCATAATACTGCTTATTTCATAATTATTTTTTAATCAAATTATATTTTTCATATTTAACTTTGAACAAATGAATTAT
Organism: Idris sp. 1 HC-2018; assembly: GCA_022817325.1. Lineage (NCBI taxonomy): Eukaryota > Metazoa > Arthropoda > Insecta > Hymenoptera > Scelionidae > Idris > Idris sp. 1 HC-2018. The sequence continues at coordinate 14,697 of JABFPM010000987.1, read as the reverse complement.
TCAACTATTCTAGTATTTGTTTATATAATTATATAATTTAATTTCATGTTTCTTTTTAAAAGATTTGGATCAATAACAAATGTTTGTAATGTTGCGAAAACGCATAAACGGCAAAAAACTTAATGATAAAGTCTTTTCATATAAAATATTTAATTTCAATGAAACTAATTTCTTAATTTTTATAAAGAGCAATATAAATGTCAATACATGTAAATAAAATATATGTCTTCAACGCTGATGTGCTTGCTCTCATTGGTCATATTGAGTTTATCAATTAATCACTTGACAATACAAATTATTTGCCAGCTAAGTTTACGTATAAGTTAGTATAGTGTTCTCCAGTTTAGATTGTGGCAATATAAGTAAATGCAACCCAACCAATTTAAAGCAATTTAAATTCATTAATAAATGATCATTTTAAAATGAATCATGGTATTGTGAGTTTATCTATGAGAATAATTCGGTAAATCCTTTGGGTTAAGTTTCGCCTAAAATAAAATATTTAAAGGTTTACTTTCATTAAAATGTATCAAATCAATTTTTAAATTAAAAATGAAGAAATTAAATTATAAGTGTATATTAAATTTGATTTATATTTAGACACACAAATATATTTTCATAAAATGAATAAAAATATGTTTTAAACTATAAATTATTAGAAAGTTAATCAGAAATTATTTGTTGGTTCCCGTGAAAAAAAGCGTGTTACACGCATTTAGCACGTGTGTAACACGCATGCTATACGTGTATGTAACATGTATGTTATACGCATGAAATATACGTGCAACACACACATGTAAAACACACATGTAGCATGCGTGTTAATCTTGCATGTTACATGCATGGTGTACATACGTGTTATATGCATTCAACACGCGTGTTTATCTTTTTTATTTCAATATTAAAAAAATTATTTAAAAAATAAATATCATAGCAAATAAAAATTAATACAACATGCATGTAATACGCATGTTTTTTCATGGATTAATGAATTATTTTCAATTATAAAATATTGTAAATTCTATTAATTAGTTAGTTATAATAGTTGATTTGAATTATTACTATTTTTGATTTATGACTTTGATATTATTTTTTTATTTACAGCAACATATTAAAACATTTACATTTTATTTAAAAGCGCGGGCGAAACACGTGCAATGATTCTAGTATTTAAGAAGTTGTATGAGATTTTTTTTTTTTAATCACAGTAGAATTTTATTTAGGATTAAAATTATTTATTTAAACTCAAACATTTTTTATCTATGTTATCTTTCATTGTGTGTGCATCACAAAAAATAATAAATCATTTTTTGAACTGCGAGATTTTTACTGCATTATAGTGATCTTAATCCGTCATCATTTGTCACGTTTTATTGTACCCTCACCACTCCAGTTAGACAACAATAAAAAGTGAAACATTAACATGAAATGATTCCAACAATGCTATAGAAATTAAAAGTCTTTTTTTGTTTTTCTTTTTTTCAAATGAGTATTTAATTTTTTAAAGCTCTTCGAATAAATGTGTAATCTCAATTATATCATCAGCTTTGTTTTCTTCATTGTAAATAATTCCTATGGAGAAGAGCAAACTGTATTTGAAGTTCTTGTCTCCCTATTTCATCTATATCAAGAAATATAATATAGTAAAGTTAAAATAAAAACTCAGAAAAGAAGGAAAAATTAAATCTAAGTAAATGAATGTTATTTCTTGTTTAATCTCAAAACTGCTTTATTTATAAAATTTTAATATTTTTAGTTATTATCTAAACGCGTATCTTCATATAATTTATAATTCAATGTTAAAAACAACAGCTTCACTTGCAAACATAATATTAATTTTTAATATACTTCTTAGTGAACATCGTTTTGTATAAATATATTGTTATCACATATTTCGTAGCATTATAAAGCAATAAATTGAGAATACTCTTAAATACGAATAAATGCAGCTGCTTAAAGTCTCTTGATTTATGACTGATGGCTCCTGCAAGATCGTCGCACTACGTTACGAAATGAAATACATGTAAATCAGGCTTCAACGTTGTCTCTAAGATAAGCCGTGAGACATCGTGTTGTTTGCCAAATGATTTCTGAAATCTCGCTTATGACTGTCAAGCCCTGTTACGTTCGACTAATTAAAAACGTGACTCTAAAAGTCGACAAGCAATTTTTGCGTAGGCGTTGCGAATCCACGCGCTACCACTGGCTCGATTTGCAGATTACCTCGACTAATGGCGTCAGTTTAATCCTGCCTGTTTATTCATTCATATAAATCATCACGATAACACTCGTACTGTTCCTAAACTTTCCGTAAACTCAAAGATTTTATGTTTACTCGTCAGAGAACTTTAAATACTTGTGTCTAATAAAACAGGCATTCAATTAATATATAACTCTATCTGGCAAATCAAGCAAAAATCACAACTTAAGTAACCTCGATAAATTTATAACACTATATCTAGATTATATTCAAATTCATGTATACTCAACCAATAGATATTAGAAACATTGTTCAAAATAAAACATAAAATCGTTTATATTGTATATATAATTTATTACTTTGTTTGATGTATACATTTTCTAATTAATTTAATTTGGATTAATTCATCTTGTCTTTTCCAGATGACCTTGTCTTCCCTTTGTAGAGGCGGGAATGACCTATCTGAAGAAACGAGACGGAATTTCGAAAACTGGTTACAGCAACAACACCTAGGTTTAGGACTGAATCCAATGATCCCTTCAACTAACCACCATCCGACCCAAAGTCCCCAGTCCGACGGAACTGGACCAATAGGTCCGGGTGGTTCAATTGGACCGCCACATCCCGGGATCCTTCCATATTCCCATAAAACAAGAATGAGAACCAGTTTTGATCCAGAACTAGAATTGCCCCGCTTACAGCGATGGTTTAGCGAAAATCAACATCCATCAAGACAACAAATTCAGCACTATGTTACAGAATTGAATTCACTGGAGTCTCGTCGTGGAAGAAAACCCTTAGACGTGAACAATGTTGTTTATTGGTTTAAGAACGCTAGAGCAGCCCAAAAGAGAGCCGAAAGCCGAGGTGCAAACGGATACAGTCCACCTGGTTTGAGTCCGAGAGGTGCCAGCATCGTTAGCGAAGACTGCAGTGATGAAGAAGAAGATTCAAGAAACAGGGTAAAGTTTTTCAACTGATATTGTGTCTTTTGAAATAAATAGGATTAATTTATTGTTAGGAAAAATGTTAAGACATATCATTCACAAGGAAGTAAAAATGAAACGAATTTTTCTTTGTTTCTTTAGTCAACATCACCGTCACCTTGTCCTCCAGGGAGTCCACCAGGTCCTCTTTCATTGACAACAAAATCAAAAGACCAGCAAACGCTGACTTCAACACCATCGTCAGTGAAACAAGAAGAAGCTCGAGTGTCTTCTGGATCTGAAGATGATGAGACTAGTCCAACTGGACCTTTGCCACCTGGATTTTCTCTGGTACCGAGTCCGATGTTCAGTCACAGTGTCATGTACATGTCACATTATTTATCGCCACGTGGGCCGACAGGTTGTCCCACAAATATGCTGGACGAACGACGAAAACGAAATCGAACGTTCATTGATCCTGTCACGGAAGTGCCAAGATTGGAGACCTGGTTCACTCAAAACACTCATCCTAGCCATTCAGTAATTATAACTTCTTTTTATAACAAAAAATTGTTTTCGGCAAAATTTTGATTTACAACATAAAACATTAAGTACAGTAAAATGAAATGGTAATAATGGTTGGTTTTTTTCAGTTGATATTACACTACACCAGCGAACTAAACCAAATGCCATATCGTCAGAAGTTTCCGCAACTGGAGCCCAAAAATGTGCAATTCTGGTTTAAAAATCGCCGTGCTAAATGCAAGCGTTTGAAAATGGCCCTCTTCGATAACGAGTCACCCCAATCACATCCTTTTCATGCAGAATAATGAAAAGTTATGAATTTTGATATTATCTGAACAAAATCAAGTAACAGTCTTAATGAATTTTCAAACTACACATACATCGAGTGAAAACGTACATTTGACAATGAAAAGCAATATATGTAAATGTACACACACACACACACGCATAAACACAAACATACATTTAATTCACGAAATTAACACAGGCCTGAACAATTTGTATGCCCGTTAAATTAATTTTAGCAATCTTTTAATGAGATTGTACCTTTGTTGTAATTATTACGATTATATAAGAAGTAATATAATGAACATGATTATTATGAATGTAAATATGAAAATGTCGAATAAACGTAAGTCATGGTATAATTTAGCACTTTTATACTCCTACAGTTCCCTTATCCTATCCACATAAATATTTACATATTCTTTTAATTAGCGATAAATCTGCAAGTTTTGGAATTTTATTATTTAAATAAACGTCATTAGTTTATTTTTCTTTCATTCTTTCTTTTTTAATTGAACCTTTGACTTTGCTACTGCCCAGATAACATGTAATTATTAACAGTAACATAACAAAAATTATTTTTACTTTATGATAGCCATTTTTGCAGATAACCCAAGTTTAATTAATATCAATTTCTAATTTAGAAAATCAAAATAAAATTTACAGTTTAACTTATATTTATAAATTTTTTTTAACAAAATTGCCGAAATTATTTGCCCTAAACATTTCTTTAAATGAGCTAAATAGCTCGTTTTTTGTACGCACGTCAATCGTTGAATCTTCGTGCAAATAATAAGGTTCGGTTAGAAAATAATGATATTCTTAAGGATAGAGAGTCGAGCAACGACAAGGAGATTAGAAGAAAAACGATATCCAAGTATCGTGAGATGGGAAGCATGGCGAAAAGAAAGATGGAAAGCAAAAAGGGAGAAGGGATAAGAAAGCGAGATTTTCAATTTCGCGCAAGTAGGAATAATACAAAGATGAAAGATGACTGTTCTCGTAGGCATTGAAGTCGACCTGAGTTTCTGGATTTAATGAGGATAGGCGGATTTGTCCAATTAAAACGTCTTACAAGGATCCATCCAACAAGCCATTCATTCGCAAAACATTGAGTCTGACTTCACTTAATACCAGACTTTGCGATGTCTTTTCTTATCCTACCGTCTATATACTGTTAAGTTTGTGGAAATAAATGCATTAAGGCAATTGATTTTTTCAAAAACCTTTTTTTTTTAGTTGGTTTTTAATTTATTGATTTACATGAAAGCTATTTTAATTTTAATTAAATTTGCATAAACATTGTTGTTTCTAGAGGTAAGTGAGACATTCATTGCAAAGTAATCGTGACATTTTATTTATTTGCCGAGGTGATAAAATTATCTTTTGAGATGAAATATATATTATAATATCAGCGATATTTGTTTTATTGTTGAAGCATCGTGTTTAGCATATTTGAACAACATAGTAAGATGATATGCAGAAAATTTCCAAGGATCGGGGCAACCCAAATAATCTATTAAGTCAAAGCAAGTTTAAGTTTGAAGGATATATATCCCAACTTTCGAGATAAGAAAATTAGATTCGAGCTCTCATGATTAACTAGCGCATCTTTATGAACAAATAAAAAAATTTCTTAAGTAACGCTTGTACGTATGCCATTTACTTCAGTTTTATCGTTCAATTTAGTTGTGTATAAAGTAAAGTATAATTCATTGATTTACGCAACTATTTATTGTGTCTTAACTTTTGAATTATTATGTTTGGCTTAAATTGATTATTGTTTATACATTATTTAAGATTATGTTTCATCTAATTTAAACAGAAAAACAAGTAAAAAATGTTGAAACGGTAGTACTTTAAATTGAAAAATGGGAATGTCGGACAAGAAAATTGAACTCTTTAGTTGATGATAAAAGTCTTTTCAACGCTCAGTATGCAGAGAGAGATTTCTGAAAAAATTTAGAAGTCAGCAGCTGTCTAGATCATCCATTTATCTGATCTTAATTTGTCAAACAACATGGGCTTAGTTTCATTGCGCCTTTACTTTCAAATAAATTTAAATTGTTTTTATTTTCCAAATTTTTAAATTACATTATTTTTCAGAGGTTTATAAAAAAGTTCTTGAAAAGTAGTTCAAATAATAAAATAATCTAAATTTTGATTTCAATCATAAAAAATGTTTTCTTGTGATACCAACATTTTGGATTTATTAACACCATAATATCCATAATTTTGAATAATATTAAGGAAATTCGATAGCAAATTAATTTGAGTTTTTTCATAGAAACGCAAAAACTTCTACCAATTTCGATATACATTAAAAACTATTTGCTATTTTTATTAATGAAATCTGTTCTCTTTCAATTCATTTTTGAAAACTGTTTTGTATTAAAATATGAATGAATACTGAATTTTTGTTTTGAAATATCATAATAACCAAACTTTAATATTTTATATTTTGATAAAATCGTCATTTTTAACGTTTCAAGTTTTGCTCCTTACAAGCAATAGTTAAACATTCTCTTTAGAAGCTCATTTAATTATTCTCATCAGAATATCGAGAAGTTTTGAAATATAACGAGATTTATTGTAACATTTGTAGCTGAAAAATCCATGTTCGGATAAAAAATAATCTTAATAATAAATTTTTCGAATTGTATATTGAAATAAAAACGATGGTGTTTAAAGGCTAAAATTTACTATATAAAAAAACTACTGTTTTCAAGAAAAAAAATTTTATATGTATAATTTTTACTTACATAGTTACTTTTAACTCGTTAAAGCAAAATATTTGAAATATTTGTTTTAAGAATGTGCAAAGTTTTTATGATATTAGTGTCATCAGAGTCCAAAAATACTTTGTCTTATTCAATGTTTTTAAGCCATCTTTTGCAGTAACATAATTTATAATATTTTGCTTCGATAAAAGACGTGTTTCATAGTCGTACATTCTGGTGTTAACAAGAAAACATTTTGAATCAAGGGTCGCGCCAGCGACCCAAAGGCTTCCTCCCCGTTGACGAAAGCTGGCAGATAGAAAAAACGAATTAAGACAGAGACATTGATTGTTCTCTCAAACAGTTCTTTTCATACTCGAAATTTGTTTTGTAACACAGTTTTCATATAATTGACTCGTTTTTTCTTTTAATATATTCAGAAGAATTTAATAATTTACTACGTGCATTTCAGTCAGACCATTTTAAAAAAGTATTGGCAGTAGAAACTTTGTTTTTACTTAAAAAACATATAGAAGATGAAAAATATATTTGACCAATATTATTAACAATAAATGAGCAATTCTGCAGATATTTTGTTAATAGCATTTATTTAATAAACAATTTTAAAGGTGTCGCCTTTTAAAATTTTGTTATGTCCAAATTTTGTTATGCGTTTGAGAAATTATAGTCTTGAAGGTGTCCCCTGAATTCTAAAATTTCGATTTTTTTACTGTTACAATGAAATTGTATATAAAATTGCTTTTGATAATATATTCAAAGATGTCACCCTTACAATTTGTAAAGAAAAAAAGCCTAAAAATTAGAAAAAGATTGTCCCAAATATCTCCCCTCAGCTAGAAATTTTTCGATTTTTTAAAAGGAAAATATCTGTAGAATTATTTAAATATTGATATATTGATATATTATAAATATATCTAAAATGCTAATTAATGACAAATTAGTTCTAAAACACTCATTGTAGCAATAAAAAGTGTAATATGTTATTTAAAATTATTTGACGTGTTAGTGTTGAACTATATTTTTTAATTAAATGTGTAAGTAGAATAAATGTTTTAACCTAATGAAAATATTATTTTAAAACACAGGTCAAAGTTTCTCATTATACTATAAGAACGTTGATTCCATGCACATAATGAATACAGATGGATCTTGCTAAAAATGATCTTCTATACAGTTCAGAAATCGAATACTCAAATTGGCTTGAAATACGAGATGATAGAAATATCATTCAGAGAAAATTACTGCTTACTTTAAAATTATTTAAATTTTATTAATCAGTTCTTATATATATATTTTTTATTTCTCGTACGGACTATGAAACAGTCAACTTTCTAATCTAAAATTCAAGCCAAAGGTAGATTTTTTGAGACAGTTTATGCGCGGTCCAAAAGTAGGAACTTTGAGTCGGCGAACAACTTCTAGCTCGGCTTCGTCTCTAGCTGAAAATACACTCACCGGTAAATATCCACTTTCGTTTCTACATACATAATATACTATTAATAAAATAACCTTTTATCGATTAACTTTAAAAATTGGTTTGATAATTTGCAATTTCGAAAAAAGTTTTGTCAGTATACACAAAATTTTAATTTTACAGTACCATACAATTACATTATACTTTACAATTACTATACAAATTACATTATTTTTAATGCAATAACAAAATTTATCTACTGTTTCATCAGAAAATTTTAAAAAAATCACCCAACTTTACACACGTTTTAATAAAAGTCTATATAACTTGAATTTATCTCAATATTAACAGACAATTAGTAATTAATATTTTTAAATTTGAAAGAAAAAGTGCAAATAAAATATGACTATGTTAAAATTTGAAGAAAAAAAAACTTTTGACATAATAATACACGTATATTTGTTACAAAATCTCTGCTCTTTTAATGTTGAAGAACACTGAATGAACTAGTGTTTATATCAGTCATACTAACATCGTAATCAGCAGAAAATTATATTAATACATCTTACATCTCAGCGAAGGACAATCGGCTTCGCAGAATCAAACATGAACACGTGTTATACCACTATACGTGAAATTACTTTGTATTTACTAACTGATACGACCTTTATCGAAGAACCCATCGCCTTTCGGAAGCAAGTTTGCAGGGGTCTCTAGCGGTCTAGTCCGCTTCGCAGGTCGTGTATTGGCAAATACAAAAGTATCTAGGAGATGCACGTATTGTGTGCACTTCGGCATTCACGGTACGTTCTTATCTCTCTATCCGGAGAGCTGTCAGCAAAGTTCCTGAATAACGAGCTCTGAGAGCTGTGCCACTTGCCTATCTCCTGGCTAGGATATGCCTAACTATTCTTGTTTTCATGTGACTGCCGGACGTTTCGCGATAGATAATATTTCGCGGGACGATTCGAAGGTCGACACAAATTCTCGCATTTATCACTTTTAACATCAAATTATTATCTGTACCTTTCAATAATATACATTTTTCTAAAATCAATTATTGTACTCCTTAACTTGAAGTGCAATATTTATATTAGCTTATAGAATAAAATGATAATTTGTTTCAATCAAAATTTCGAGTCAAAATTTAGCAATTTAATAGGTCAATTAACAATTATAATAGCAGTTAAATCACAACGTTAGAAACTATGACGAGAAATACGATGGAGAAAGACGATGGGCATTGAAGACTTCGCAAATTAGTCGCGGGATTGACCCCTAATCCTTGGGGGATGCCTACCGGTGGCGCTTACCAAGTTGGCGAACGAGATTGTACAAATGAACTTTGATCCCGCCAACCGGGTTGAGTCTCCATTCGGCCATTTTATTCTTTAATTCCTTCCAGTTCCTTGTCGGGCCATAAGAGATATACTAAAAATTATGATACTGTGGGCAGCACCCTCCGAGCGATTGAAAGTAATGAGACATAGCGGCAAATCTCACAGCAATTTCCACAAAGTCGGCAATCATTGCCGACCGTGCTAGGGTACTGATTCAGACAAGCTTGAAAGATGATATTAATTGACAGTAGACAGTTTATGTTCAGTTTTCTCAGAGCATTTTTCCAAATTTACAATTAAATACATTTTATAATAACAAAAATAATTTAATTTTATAACCCGTGAAAAAGAACATACATGTAACATGTGTGTGTTATACACGTATGAAATATGTACATGTAACGTGCGTTCCTTAACACATGTAGCATGCGCGTTAATCTTGCATGTTACGTGCATGTTATACATACGTGTTACATGCGTGCAACACGCGTGTTTAGCTGTTATACTTTAATATTAAAAAAATTGTTTAAATAACAATGTTGATTGTTAACTTTGTCGATTTGTTTTGTGCACGTGTCCCAGTCATGTAGAATGAATCTGAAAATAAAGAAGAAATTAAAAGTGTTGTGTCTTGTGCCGGGATTCGAACTCCTACCTGCTGCTCGCTCCTCCATCGATGACACGCACCTTATTCGCTAAACCACGAGACCGTTTGGCAAGAACACTCGATACGCAGATACTACTCATTTACCTTTCACTTTTCAAATAAGTGGTATCTGCAAATCAGGTGCTCTTGCCAATAGATCTTGTGGTCTAGCGGTTAAGGTGCGTGTCGTCGATCGAGGAGCAGCAGACAGGAGTTCGAATCCCGGGGAGGAGGCAACACATTAATTTCTTCTTTATTTTAAGATTAATTCTACTTGACTGGACACGTGCGCAAAACAAATCGACAAAGGCAACAAACAACAATGTTATGATATTTATTTGTTTTAAATGATTTTTTAATAATGAAATAAAAAAGCTAAACACGCGTGTTGCATGCATGTAAAAAGTATGTATAACATGCATGAAACATGCAAGATTAACACGCATGCTACATATGTCTGTGTGTTGCATGTGTGATGCATGTATGTTGCATGTATGTGTGTTTTAAGGTACGCATGTTACATGTATATTTCATACGTGTAACATACGTGGTATAGCATGTGTGCTACACGAGTGCTACATGCATATGTAACACGCATGTTTTTTTCACAGGAGAGTTAAACTGAAATAAAATTTAATTGAAACAAAGATATAAATAAAGTTTAATTTTTTTATAATTAAATTATTTATATCCGAAAACCAAGTCGTGTCAGTTCTGGGATAAAAATTTCAAAAGAGCTTAAATTTTTATCATGAAACCATTTCATTTGGATCACCGTAAATGAAATGCCGCTGCATAAATTAAGTTTTCACCGCGAGAGTCAACGAATATTGTACAAGATACAATTCCGGAAAGATTGATGCTAAGCAATTATTTATTTATGAACTCAACAATAACTATTTTTTCTAAAAACAAATTGGATTGCATTATTTACAAATAATTTTCAAGATACAAAAATAATTAGATTGAAGGAATTACAAGTGTATTTGAATTAATGCAAATTTGCTAAGAATATAGTATTACAACTCAAACGATTCAAAATCTTTATGTGCATTTGTGAATGTACATTTACAAAGAACAAAAAAAATAAGTACGAAAAAACAAAAAATTCGTACATACATCGCAATTTGCGGTATACCGCGTGCCCGTAATGACCCTATTTTTCGTTTCGGCGAAAACGATTTATACGTTGTAAAGGTGTAGCATATAAAAGTCTTAGAAAGTTTGCCGCCTTTAATCCGTGAGCGAAGAGTGGAAAAGGGCCCAGGGCGATCTTCTTAATTGATCTACTGCCAAATATAACGTCGTTAAAGGAATTACGCGGAGACTTGGTGGTCATTGCTCGGAGAAACGTTAGTCAGAGAAGAACACGAAACGCCGGAAATCATGCCACTCGGTCCGTCGATTTTCTCTCGCGCACAAAATCCAGGAGAAAAAAGAGGCGGGCATTTTTCGCAATCGTAAATAAAAGAAATCCTTGTTATGGCTTTCGCCAGGGGCCACGATCCTTGTCGCCCCTCTCGAGTTATTAAGCCACCATCGACCCCATTTGCGAAGCCAACCGCAACAGTCTGGTTAATTCCTTAACCCTTATAGACTTCGAGAAAATTTGAGCACGGCCTTCAAAATAAAAATCATCATTAAAGTATAAATCTTATGAGACGTTATTAAATTTTCTTTTCTATCTGTATTATTTTGTAAATGAAAATAATTACTTCAATAAAAGTTCTAAGGAATTAGAATTGAAGCCAGTTTTATAGGCAAAAGTTAAGGAAAATGGATTTTTTTGATCTTTTGAAATTAATTTAATTACTTTTCATTTTACTTGTGTTTTCAATTCAAACATTAAATTCTCTTTAATATTATTTATTACAATTTAATAAATTTTATAGCCTAAAATTTATTTAAGTTTATTCATTAACTTATTATTATTATTATTTCTAAGTTATGAAGATTGCAATGCCATGCATTCAAATCCTTTATATCCATTGTGCGTTGGACTTCAATTCACGTTACTGCTTAGTACGTTATAATGACTACAATACTTGAATGTATTATGATTGTGAATATGAAAATAAATCTATACAAATATTAATTTAAAATTTTCATTTTAAATAGTTATTATTTGGTAAAATTTTTGTACACAAAATAATTAAAAAGTTAGTTTTTATAATTAATCCAAATTTTACTACAGTTATAGAAAGTAGATTACACCGTCACTAAGTTAGCATCAAAGGTAAAATTGATCTTACATTTTTCAAGTAGACATTACCGATCTGAACACATAAAAATGATAATAAGACATGAATCTGGCGATAATAGTATGCATATGTTATTTATTACACACTTATTTTGAAGTAAATCTCTAGTTAAGGTATCAACTTACTCAAATATATACAAATGTAGTGGGTGGGAAAAGGGTTAGGGAAACGAGGTAAGATGCGCGGGTACTATTGTGGTAGGGGCAAATGTATACCAGGTGCCTCTAGGATCTTGCCATCTTATGCCCCGGACGATACATAATTTATATTGCAAGAGGGGCTTAAGATAGTATTAAGATCTCTCGTTCTACTCCTGTCCAGTTATTACTCTTAAGAAATCGAGATTCAGGGAGGGTCTTGTATTGTCCGCAAAAATTCTTGATCCAATTAATTTACTCTAAGACAATACGTAAAACTACCACCTATATAAATCGTTCGTCACTAATACGCTGTATGCAATAATTCACGTCTAGATAATCAAACATTATTGCACACAGTAATTAAGGCAATATATAACAAATATTTGATATAAAGTCATATCCAGTTTTGTAATTTTTTTTTCTACTTATAAATACTTCAATTTTATAATTTCGAAGTTATATCAAAATTATTGATAAATTTATTTTTATTATAATAGAATTTAAAAAAAAAAACAAAAAAAAACTGATAAATCAGTAGCTTTTAGAAGAATGTACTCTCGTCTTCTCTTTAATCCATTATAAATCCCGAAGATGGATGAAATTCATGTTAAAGAATATTACGAACATATTTCTCAAAGGGATGTCATTGCGTTTCTTTTCACTAAGGGGTTTTGATAAATATGTGTCGCAAATCATCTAAACATTTGATAATATGAGAAAAAAATGAAATAATTAAATTAAATAATAAATTTATCATTTTGAAATAGTTTTAAGTTTATCTTATTGGAGAAAACAATTTTCCAACAAAAAATTGTTCTCGTAAATTAAAGGTAAATAAAAAAAACCATGGTTATTGGTCCGGAAAATGCATGATAAGTTACTGGCTGAAATAATAAAAGAGCATTTGCCAAAACGGAGGAAGATAAAAAGATGACGCCGGTGGACTATATTGCGGAAACGTCTTGGCTGGTTCGTCCGCGATAAAGCAAAGAGCTTGCGCTAAATACTTACATAAATCTGTATTGCCTAGCACAGCACGAGAGAAGCTTATACAACATGCCAACGCACACGAAGCAAAATAACTTACAGGATGTTGTAGTACATTTACTAAATATATGTATATATTTTTTTATATATTTGTTTAAGCCAAACTTCAAATAAAGTGACCTTTTTGCGAAGCTTATCAATAATGAACTTCTTTAATTAATCATTCAAATGAAAATTGTAAACTGAGTTTCAGTTATGAAGCATAGAAATAATGATGTATTATTCAGATACACGCACACACGTGTATGGCATTTACGATAGAACATCATAAATATCGAAACACAGGACTGTCGACGGATCTGCGACAAGGATAAGGCTTCGCGAAAGCAGGCGAGCACGTTCCAAGGGTGAGACGCAATTGATAACGGATAAAAGCCCGCGTGCGTATCCCTCGCTAGGGATTCACTGGGCCAAGAAAAGTTTTGATCGAATTTTCCAGCAACGACAGGACGCAGACCAAAGCAAAACGCGCGCCCAACAACAACGATAAATGCCATGTCCTTCTAAAGACTGCTCGATCAAAAGGCGAGGAATCTAATTTGCCCTAAATCGCATTAACAACATGTTGCTAACTTTTCATTGCGCTGCCCCGAAATACCGCACATTCAAAACGAATCCTTATAGTGTATTTCAAACAAAAATATTTGCACGAAAGAAAATTGTAGATTTAATTATCTAACATTATATTTTCTTATTGTTGTACTTAAAATTTGCTTACAAATGAAAAATGTTCACTTCTTTAAATTTTAAATTGTTAAATTACTTTTACTTGATATTTAAATATCAAACATAAATAATCAGTGAAAAAGAAGGATATAAATATTGAGCATATCTATTTATTTCATTTAAATGTCTTTTAGATTACGCTCTAAAATGAGACAGTATTTCGGAGGTAGACAATAAAATGTGTTTCGTTTTGATAACTTTCTAAATCTCTTTCATAAGTGCACATAATAGGAAGGAAAAAAAGTCGGTTAGATTCGTTATCGAGATGGTGTAAAAGGGGTAGCCGCAGAAAAGAAAATCTGCGGAATATGGGCGTATGCGAAGGTCTTGGCTGAATCTGCGGCTGCTGCGGCAATAAATCTGGCGGGTATATCTGAGCTCATGAATGTTATTAAGATACAACCCCCCGCGAAGGAGCTGTGGCCGGTAGGGAGTGTAACCCGACA
>JABFPM010000986.1:0-23316 GCA_022817325.1 Idris sp. 1 HC-2018 | reverse complement strand
GTATAATTTTTTAGCTGTTGAAATTGCTCCCTGGTCCATGGGCTGGATGATGGCAGTCGTATTAGGTGGTAAATAAATAACTTCGACATTTGGGTTTACTTTATTCAGCTCATCAGCAGGTGGATGTGATGGAGCATGGTCCATTAAAAGCAAAATTTTCCCTTCAATGTCTTTTTTTTTGATATTCCATAGCCTAAGGAATAAAATCGTTAACAAACCTACGAATAAATGAAAAATAATGCAAAAAATGAAAAAAATATCATGTAAAATATTTCGTTAAAATATGTCTTTTTACCAATTCATAAATACGATTCTGTCCATCCTTGAATATTTTTGGGTTTTATAATCAACAGGTAAATCGACCATACTTTGCTTTGCCTATTACACATAAACGAATCCTGTTGGTCCCTGTAGCATTACTGCAGAAAAGTACCGATAACCTATCTTTTCGATCTTCTCTACCGGAAGCTGTCCGTTCTTTAGATGATGCAAGTGTTTTTGAAGAAAGGGATTTCCAGTTAAAACCATATTCGTCTGCATTATACAAATTTTCATAAGAGATATTGTCTTTTTGCAATTTTGCCAACAAATTATCCTGAAAATCAGTTGCAGAAGTTGAATCATTCGACAAAAGTTCTCCTTTCATAGTAAGAACCCCAATCCCGTGTCGTTTTTTGAATTTTTCCTGCCATCCATTACTAGCCTACACATATAAAAATAAATATATCCTGTCTATAATTACGGTAATAATAATTAGATATAAATGTATTTAAAAATTAAAAAATAAATGTCTTCCACATATATTTGACCTTTTTAAATACAGTGATTTTTATACGTTTTAATAAAAAAAATAAAAATAGAATAACAATTTTATGTAAATATTAAGCAATAATTAACAAAAATTAAATGAATAGAAAAATGAATTTACAAACTTTGAAATCTGGCTCTAAACCTATTTCTTCGTTCAAAATTAAGGCTTTTTCTTGAAGCAATGGACCAGTTATTGGATGCCCAACTTCTCGTTGCTGACTAAACCATGCAATCAAAGCTTCTTCCAATTGGTTGTTTGGTGCAGACAACTTTGCTTTTTTAGCAAAATTTAAACTGATCATCACATGCAACTGACACAATGTCTGGGACATTCTTTAAAATGTCATTTAAACATGTTTTAGAAATGTTGTACTTTTTTTTTAATTCTTCTTTTGACACTCCATCTTCAAATTTCTGGGCTATTTCTACTTTTTGTTGAAATGTTAAACGGGTTCGCGTTTTTTTGTCATCCATTTTTGCAAAAATGTATCAGTATAAAAAAAGTATATAAACATATAGCCGCCATATTGTGCTACGGCCCTGCCGCGAGCCCCGTCTACTGCTAACAATGGACAGCTGGAGGGAATCAAACCGCTATTGCGAGAGTCGCTATTGCGAGGTTCGAGTGTAATGTCAAAATTAATTTGTTCAATTTATTATGAAATGGAACCTGGCAGCATATAACAGACTTTTGAATAATACTTAGAAATCAGACTTAATTAGCGTATAAGAACCCTGGTGGCGAGGTTTACACCAAAAAGGTGATGTAAAAATGGAGTATAAATGGTGTAAACTGAAATTGGTGTATTTTGTGGTTTTAATTTGGTGTAATAGAGAGAGAGAAAGAGGCAAAATCTACAATTTTTTTTCCACCATTAAATATTACATTAAAGATTTATTGCATTGCACCAAGTTATTATATACAAAGGATTATCAGTTGTCGTTTGGTGCACTAGTGGTCCAAATGTAAATGTTCAATTTGTTTAAAATTGGTGCAACATAAAACTGGTGCAATTTTGCACCATATCTTTTTCGTGTAAATTTGGTGTAACATTAGTGTAAACTCTGATGCTAGGGAAATAGCTGAAAATAGATAAAAAAGCCAGTTTCCATTTCATAATAAACTGAACAAATTAATTTTGACATTATTACATTTATTTTGAATTTATTCTCGTTTATGTATATTTTGAAACATTATATTTCAGTTTTTAATTCTCAATGAGTATTTATTTTAGTTTAATTCAGTAATTATTTTAAATTACCCGCCTAAAGGCACCCAGACCGTTGAGATACCTGAAAAAGAGTTACAGAAACTCTTTATAACTCTTCTGTAACTCTTATAACTCTTTAAAGAGTTGCGAGTGACCAACCCCTTGGATCGCTCATATTGTATACCTGAACAATTTTAACAAAGACACGTTTGGCAAGAAGGATTTGGAATTTTTCCATCGCCCTTGGGGCGATCTTATGTTTCCGGTGTTCAGGGCGGGTGGCAATGTATCCGTAGGTTTCTCGGAGGGCTAGAGATAATAAGAACAGTTAGATTCAGGAGAAGGTTAATTGAATCATCCTGAAAAATACTCCTATAGTACGTGACCAATTTAATTTTTACTCCACCAGAAGTTATGATGAATTTCGTTTCCCAGAGAAACATTAGTTAACACAAGGTGTTCGAGTAGACAAATCAAAAGCCTATGAGATGTTGAATCAAACGTCTTACAATAGTTGATCCAGGCAGTCAACAAGTATCGTTTTTGAGTGGCATTTTTAGCTGTTAGAAATGTTGCAAAGTCACCAGCATTTCAGTTATCAATTCCTCTTCAATTTACTGATGCTGAACTCAGTTCTCATTAAGTTCAGCAAATATTTTATATGTTTATGAACGTTTTTACAGACAACAACACAATTTATAATAGAATGTCTTTATCCAATTTCTTCAACAATTCGTCTTTTTTTTGTATTTTCAATTTTGTCTTTTAATAAATTGTTTTCTACTACTGGGCTCTGTGTGGCTGCACTGTTTTTTGGAACACCCTTGAAAAAAGATGGTCGCATTCTTGATACATACTGATTTTGCGTTTGTTATTGTTTCATCTTTTTCTTTAATATTACGCGATGATAGGTGAAATAAAACTTCATAAGGCTGTCCTCTGAAGAAAGATGGATTGACTGATTCTCTGATCGAATTTCCACCAAAGGTACTTTTCTTGAATTGGATTCCGTCATTGCTCATACATCCTGTTTCCATAGGTAGAGAAATATAATCTGTCGTCGGAAATCTTGATACCGCGGAAGCCACAAGCCGGAGATCTCCTGAGTGCAATGGCGACTGTCTATACAGAGCCATGTTTGACGAAACTATTAGTACTCAAGATTCGAGACTTAAATTAGCGAACTAGTAATACAAGTTTCCATGATCAATGCATTTTAATTATTCATCAAGGGTGAATTGCACAAATCTCGATTTCGTAAAATGAACGTAATGAAAACCTTTGGTAAACCAATGCCACGCTTTACATGAAACTTGAAATAGACTTCAAAAAGACAATTAATTTAAATTTGGTTTTTAAGGTAACTTTCACTTATTGTTTCAACAATTAAATTAAGTAGAAACTTAAAAAAAATCAAATAAAAACATAAATTAAAAAAAGGAAACAATCCTCTTGACATTTAGAAATCTACAATTTCGGGATACTTAATGTTTGC
This sequence comes from Idris sp. 1 HC-2018, assembly GCA_022817325.1. Classification (NCBI taxonomy): domain Eukaryota; kingdom Metazoa; phylum Arthropoda; class Insecta; order Hymenoptera; family Scelionidae; genus Idris; species Idris sp. 1 HC-2018. Next base: position 19,800 of record JABFPM010000986.1, on the reverse strand, counting down.
TCACTTCTATAGTGAGTCTTAAACCTTCCACCTAAATTGAACAAACTTTTAGCAGACGAAGCCAGGATAACCATTCCTTTTACTTTCTTTATGTTTTCCTCATGTCTTTTCTTGATGTCACAATGTCAACCACGAAAAACAATAAATAAAAGTACACTAAGTTAAAATGATAAAACTTGTATCACAAAAACTTAATTCTTATAAAAAATAAAGCAATTTATAAACATTGCAAAAATTGTATCATCACATTTGTAGATTTATATTAATTTTACTTATGTTTGTGTGTTTTAGGTAAGCTGTTTAAGTCGATGTCATATTTTTCTTTGCTTGTAAGTATTAATAAATGTAGATCAAATATTTTAATCAATTCAAACAAAATTATAAGAATGAATTTTAAAAATGTAGTACGTGGGACATAATTCAATTCAGAATTTTAAAATTGTTTAATACCGCAAAATTCGATTTTGTTATTACAGATCTCAGCTTAATAAAAAAAGTTTATTTTGGATTAAAACAAAAATACCAAAAAAATAAATAAATAAAAATAAATGAAACAAGAAGTTTGTTTCGATCGAAGGTCTAGAGAAGAGTAACGAGGATAACTTTCATTTTCGAAGTTCCTAACATTTCTCTTGGTGGCACAAGTACAAGTTCTGCGGTCGTAAGACCCGATAGTCACGGCAACACCAACTGTCACATAATGCCAGGGAGCAGTACAAACATTTCTAAAGATTCAACCAATTTCACTTTGTCCATTTCAACACTATAATTAAATTTTATTGAATATCTGAAATAATCAAATAATTAATAAAATATTGCTAACAAAATAACAAATTATTAAAGACGTGTTAATATTTTCTTTTCGTTTTTAATAGCAATGAAAATTTTAATGAGTCTCTGATTTAAATTATACTAAATAGTTAATTTAAAATAAAACATATACCCAGGTAAAAATCCATATAGGAACCAATATATGTTGCCATATGGGGCATTTCATGTCAAACGTGCCACTACCCAAAAAAATTGTTTAGCTGTCAAATTCAAATGTAAAATTAAAATTTATTTTACATGAATTGAAAGCTATACATTTATTAAAATAACGCAGAAAGATGAAAAACTATCAATTTAATTTTCGAATGTTATTTACACCCACAAATTTTTTTTGTAAATACTAATAAAAATTGTATCTTTTTAACGAAATATTGTCCCATCCTCGAAATCAAGTATGTTATAGTTAAGATTGCAAATAATATTTTTAGGTAAATTTCATTAAAATGTATCCGGTCGGATTAAATGAAAAAATTATATTTTTTACTTGCGTATTTTCACCAGCTTATAAATTTTAATGAAAAAACAAATTAATGTATCTTATTCTATATTTCCAGTGCTTTCAATTTATGTAAAATTAATCTAAATTTTATTACATATCAATATTAAATTTTTAAGCTTTAATTTGACAGCAAGCAATTTTTTAGATAGAAGCACGTTTGACATGGAATACCCCATATATGCTATCATATATATGTATCATATATAGTTCGTTTGACCTGGGTAAGAAAGGTTCGAAACCAATTTGCAAAGAGAAGTCAAAAGCTCGAGGTTTTTGTAAATGACTGTAACTTTTTCAACAGTTTTTTTAGCTTTTAAATATAAAAAAAATTTCAATTGGAATGTTATAAACGTTAATTTGTCTTCTAAAATAAAAACAAACGGTTTTTAAATTTTTTTTATTGTATTCATTCTAATTCTACACAATTTTCTTATAATTTCAATATCAGCATGATTCAAAATTGTATGTCTACAATTTTGATAGAATACTAGTTTTGATTTTTGTAATATAGTTTTTAAATATATGCAATATACAGTTCCACTGAATATTTCAAATCTGAATAGTTTAGTAACAGTGCTGCTTAATAAATTACAAAGTTTCAGGATTGTGTGGGAAGTACCCAGCAGAATAAAAGTTTTAGCTTATCTATATTTTCTGCCTCGCTCTATCAAGCAAAGCTTTTAAGTCTAGTTGCAACTTTTACTGTACGAAAATTTGCCATGAATATTGTGTCACGTAGTAACAATTTAAAATGCCATTCTCTTTAACCGACGTACATATAATTCACATCTGATGAATTAAACTTTCTTGTGAATATTTATTGATGTCGGTTGTTGATAATATTTAATTCTTATTTTGTTATTAATTAGATTTTTAAATTGTATACCTTAATCAGTAGTGTGCAGGTAGTTGTCCCCGTACTCTCTAAAGTTTGAGAATAAACTGTAGTAATTGAAAAATAAATAAAATAAATTAATTATCAGTTTGAATTCATTAAATGAACAATTTACGTGCGAAGCCGTTTAAAATCTCCTTTATTTCTGTAAATTACTGTTATGTATGTTTTATTCGATCTATTATATGATACTGAAATTTTCTTATAAAATATAAAATCAGAGACAAAATTAGGCTCATATGAAAGCTATATAAATATTGATGTGTGGATCAAAAGTATCTTGATCGGCACCAAGTTTTCAACATTATATTTTTGTCACACCTGCGCGCAAAGAAGTACTTCGTTCCCTAGGGCGCGAAGTATGCCCATGGGAGCGAAATGATTCTTTGCGCTCGCTTCAAAGGGCGCGAAGAGACAATTTACGTGACAAAAAATTTTATTCGTTACACGGGAGCGATCGGCGATCACCGCGATACCGACTTCTGACTTGTTACGAAAATAATTATTTTGTACTAACTGCCATTTTACGTTGAAGGAAAGAGATTTATCGGAATCGAGACAAATAATTTTTCAGTGATTTATTATAGAAAAAAGATCTAATGGACCATTGTCTTAGATGTTTTATTATACTCATAAAAAGAATTCCACGTTATGTTTTAAAATTACTTTTATTATTCAGTTTAAATTGTAAATACATTTTCCTCAAGATAGTGCTACTTAAATTTTTAATAATTTGATCAATATTAAATCAAATTACTTTTTCTGAATAGCATTATCAAATACTGTTGTCCCTTAACGTTAGTTCCAACAACAATTTTTAAAAATAAATAATAATTAATACATAATTATTAATCTCAAAATAAGAAGAAAAAACTTAACACAAATCGTAGTAATGTAAATCACGATCAAGAATAAAAATTGGAAAGCTCTTAGACTTTGATTTCTCACTTCATTTTATAAAACTATACATTTCTTTTGTATGGGTTTTATAAGTTTTTATAAAACGGAGTAAATAAGTTTTGGTTTTTCTCTCGTAAGCTCTAGTATCATTAACTGTGAATTTAGCTGCAATCAAAAATGTATAATGCCATCAAATATTAAAAATGAATAGAATTTGATTGTTGCATATTATTCAGTTTTCTATTGGTTAAGTATATATTGCAGTTAAATGATTTTGATAAATAATATTCTTTAATAAAATCATCACAGATATTCTAGATTTTTTACAGTTCATCAAACTTAATAAAATAAATGATAATTTAAAATAAAATTTACTCAAGTAGTCTAAAGCACCATGTTAATATACCTGATGCACATTTATTCATACATTTTAAATGTATATTTAGAGACGCATCTCTCCATCTTTAGAGACAAAACTGAATACAAACAAGTATGAGGAGACGCATTTCCTTTACCCTATATCTCCTGTTTACACATCACAGTCTTCGACTAGTGCTTCGTAATATTCTAGTTTTGCTAATTTACGTTGCCAACACGAATTCTATCTCTTTGACGATAGATAATCAAAAACCTTTTCGTTAATCTTTGAGCTTACTCTGAGTTACATTTAATTTGATTCCTTGCTTTTCTCCTTTTTGCCTTTTTCCTCACCTTACCATCAATTTGATATTATTGTCGTTCACTTTATTTCTGTTTTGTATCAGTAACTATTTTTTATTAGATGAGTTCTCATGGTCAACATTATTAACAGTTTAAAATAGAGAAAATTAAAAATCACGACCATTTAAAATAAATGTTTATCTGCGTTTCGCATCTTGGCTGTCACGTTACAGATTTTTTACGTCATCAAATGCGATGCACATCTTCTTGTTTACAAAATTCTGTATCTTTATAAATGATGTGTTTAGTCAAACAATAAATCAAATAAGTTACGTTTTTGACATTTTTTGGCTAAAACATTTGAACGATTATTATGTTGGCACTAGGCGATGTTGTAAAAAGTTTAGAGGATTCATTTTTTTGAACTACCCTTAAATGTAACCTTTAATTTGCGTTAAAGTATTTTCTTTAACTTTTTAGAACTACTGTGCTGTGCTTGGGGGCTCTATCCTCTCTCTCTCTCTCTCTCTCTCTCTCTCTCTTCTCTTCTCTTCTCTTCTCTTCTCTTCTCTTCTCTTCTCTTCTCTTCTCTTCTCTTCTCTCCTCCCACCAGAGAACTTTTCCCTCAGACTTCTATTACGAATTCCGTTCCGGGATCCCGCACAAGTTATAATTTAAAGTTCAGTTAATGTTTACAAAAGTTAAAGCTGATCGTTTTACATGCATAAAAAAAATCACGAAAAAAGCATTTATCTATATCATTCGGGGCTATTTTATCTATATGGGTATAGTAGGTAGGTGGTAAAATAGTGCTATAGTATACTCGTCAGTGTATTCGTTTATTTGTTTGTTTGTAATTCCATTTCTATTGGGATTCTCTGTGGTTCAGGATAGCGAACCGTTTTGCGATCTGTGTAATTGTTTAATGTTTGCAATTATTACTACAGTACGGAAAAAAACTACACACGCGAGAATGAAATGGATAAGTGAAAGCAGCTTTTGAAAAAAGTTAAAAATATGGTACGAAAGAGCAATGCATAAGTTTTAATTGGAAACGTTTTTTATAACAAACTTTACAATAAATATGTTAATTATTTTTTTAAATTTTAACTTGTAAAAATGAACCTTTTCATATTCAGTATTTTATTTTCAATCAACCACTTTATTTAACAGTGAATTTAAATATGATACAATCACGACAGTTTTTACAGTATTTATAATATGAATCTTTACATTCTTCTTTAATATACTGCTTTTTTATTAGTTTGTATGTGAAAGAGAAACAAGAAGTATTTTTAATCGCTTTAAAAGTGTTTCATATTTTTTTTGATGCAATGTGATACAGGAGGAATTTAATTTGCACTGTTGGTGGAAATTGTTACAACTTTAATTATCTCAGACATAAAAATAACTTTTTCTTTTATTTTACATTCCAAATGTAATTCGTACCATCTTTCTTTTAATTTATAAAAATAATTAGCTGCAAATATAATTAAATTGAAATGTTTAACTGTGAAAGAACAAGAAGAATTTTTTTGCAAATGTAAAATATATAACTTTGGTAGAACAAAAATCATGAAATACTTGGAATTATAAAATAAACGAAAAACGTTTGTAGTTTATATATAATGGACAAATTTATATACATTAACTATTCAAGTTTAATCTACTTATGAATTTTATTATCTTAAATTGTAAAATAAAAAATATTAAATGAGGCATTTATACAGATAATGTTTTTTTTTTAAATTTAATAAAGTGCTATAAATTGTGTCTTTTGCGCAGTTTTTAATTTCTCGTAGGCAAAGCACAAGGAAAACTTGGAATTTCATGTAGTTCACGACTAACTTTCACATTTAGCATTGCAAAACGCTTCAAGAACTCAAGAATATTTAAAAAAAAGTTCGTTAAAATTCATCAGAAAAAATTTATTTTTTTCAGATTTAAATAGCGAAACGAACTTAAACTTTTAGTAAACAAAACTATTTCGCAATTTAAAACAAACTTTATTTTCAAATAAAATAAATATTAATTTGTTTTATTTCATGAAATTCAATATAATACGGATATAAAATGGTAATTTTATGTAAATTTGCCCAGAATTTTCTCAACCACTTCTGAATTAGTTAATAATGTGAAAAATAAAATTAATTTAGCGATAAAGTAGAAAAACGTTTTTATTTATTAATATGTTACGATTCAACATTTACTCTTTATTAGCTGATGTCTTTATTGATCAAAGTTTTACACTTTGTATCAAGGAATGTAAAAGTAGAATATCTGCGTGTACGAAAATAGAAGCCCAAATCGAAGGTGAAAAATCTAATTCTCACCATAAAGTAAAAATTTTGAAATTTGAACTAATTTAGCAATTGTTCATTTATGAAACAGTTAAGCATTATTTTTTAAATTTTTATTAATTATTTTATTATTAACTGAACATTTTTAAGTGTTAATTTTCGTCTAAAGTGAGATATGGGCCACTCTCCTTCTAAGAGGTCGATACATCTTAATGTTGATACAGATAAAACATCGCACTAAAAACAAATCACGAGTTTTAAAATTCGAGAAAAATGTATTTGACTATGTGTTGCAATTGAAACTGTTATTTATTAAAATGAATATAATGTACTTATATTATGTAAATAATAAATGTAACAATTCGTGAATTTACACAATTATTTTGACCAAATGAAAATTATTACAAGATATATTACCTATTTAGATAAAAATATATTACAAAAAAGATGTTTAATTGTTTAAATCGTATGAACATACATGTATTTCTCGGCACATATTAAATTTTTAGGCTTATAATCTGTCATGCATAGAAAGTGTCTTTTCGTGAGGCTGTATATCACGTATACTTTAATAAGCGTGTACAACTCACGTCGGTACGTAATTTATTATATAGAAATAACGCACGAAAAAGCTTTTTACACGATGAAAATCTCACGCTCTTCAGAAATTATGACAGTCTACAGGTTTTACTAAAAATTATATAAAAAATGTGTACGCGCGAGTGAAAATTTTGAATAAAGCAATGTATTACTTGAGTGAATGAGTAATTATGTAATAAACTATTTCTTGAATTAAGTTATTACATGGATGTAAGCAAATGTAAATTGAAAATTCAAGATGACTTTAAATTACATGAATCAGCAAGAATGTAGTACCTGAAAATGTTCAAATTTTAGAAAAAAAATTGTTATCTCATTCAGGGCAAATATGAATAAAGGAAGATAACTTGGATTTCACTTATCATATCTAAACAAAATAAATGTTTAATTAATTTTTATTATAAAATTTGAAATAATATTTTAAGTAAAACTTAAAAATGTGATTCATATTTTAAACATTATTGCACATCAAAATTTGCTCGAAATTGATAGAAGATTATGATTTTTTTTCTGTTAAATTTGTTGAAATGTTTAAACACAAATTGGAATTATTTATTTTATTTTTTGACTGTAACTTAATTAAATTTGATGAAAAGGATGAAGAGCCAAGCAACTAAAACTGTGCTAGGTTTGTTTGGAAACATTGGACGAAGTCCGAAGTTTGCAGTAGGAGAAAACTGAACTACGGTGATTGTAAATGAAATAGTTAAGAGTTGGATGTCTTAAAGCTTAAATTAAAGCGAATACATTGTAAGTGACAATTCACACCTCGAGACTAGTTACGCCAACGTCACACTCGAGAATACGTCTAGCTAATTTTGAGCATACATAGTTACCGAACTCAAACTACAAGTTGATATTTCGTCCAAGAATTATATTAGATATAGTAGAAACAGTTTAACATTAACGATGAAGAGAATTTACGAAAAGACACTTTGATGAACATATGTTGCGAACAGCAAAGCTGATAATAATGCTTTGAGTGTTGTTTAAAATCATGTCAACTAAAAATTAAAGTTATATAACTATGAAGAGAACTAATTAGCGTATCATATTGAAAAAGATATTAACGGAATCATTCATTCAACTAATATCAACAACTTAATTTATGGATTCTTATAAATTAAGTAAAAAATATCAAAAATGAATTTAGAAGTTTTTGATTTTAAAAATCAATTCAATATTTTTGCACAATCATTTTAAATAAAATGTCAATGTTTTGCAATTACAATACCTTGTATTATTAAGCATTTGGAAGTTTTTCAATCAATTTTGTAAACATGCATTTACTTTGGGATACTCTTTTCATAGCGAATGAAAAAAAAGTCTTTAATAACATTTTTCAAAGAAAAAGTCACAATCAGCTAATAATAGTACTTTTTTTCAAAGAGCTAAAAAAATTAAATAAATGTATGCCAGTAATCAATATTTATTTATCTCTTTTTCTGTCTTTCACTTTGTGACCACTTTGTAATTTGTTGTTTACTTTGTTTTATCTCCCCTTCCCCCTCCCCTTCCTCTCCCCCTTAAAGCGAATATATGAGCTCTAACGCATTTTTCAATTTTTAGTTCAAATCGATAGCCGCAAGTTACCAGGTTGGCCAGTAGAATAGAATTGTTCTATTATATACAGGATATATGTGAGCACATAGCAGTAGATACGCACTCATACATGTTCACTGAAAATGGCCAATGGAAGCGTGAAATTCCCAATTTCTTTCCCCTCTACAACATAAGTGTCGTTTGAAAAGTGCCACTCTTGTCTTATCAAATTCCCTATATTTTTCGCGATATTCTCTTCGTCCAGAGTGGATTTCTTTTCATAATATTCAAGCATATAATTGTATTTTTTAAATGTAAATGTTAAAAGATTTTTTTTCCTTTAAACTACGATCTTTTATTGCAGCACTTTTTTTATTATACGTTTGAAATTTCGTATTTATAAATTTGTTTTTCTCAAAACTTATTTTTGCGTTAATCTGAAGTATGTTATCGTAAAATTGCAGGTTAATAATCAAGATAGTGGAGCAATATTTCAGTAAAGAATGTCTTATTTTATTTGTACACATTTGAAATCATGGATTTAGTTACAAGTGAGAGATATTTGTCCAACAAAGCACGGATGGAATGGCGGTGGGAGGGTCATTATAAGTTTATGTTTCGCGGGTGTCACAAAATCAAAGCAATCAGAACATTCTTTTTTAACTTGATACTGTAAAACAAAGTTGTGTTCTAGAAAGAGCTCGGTAAACGTGATGTTTCTTTAGATTTCGCCATGAAAAGGGGTACCCCTGCTAATACCAACTTCAACATTTTCAATGAATTATTAGATTAGAAGCTCGAAGACAATCAGACCCTCCGTATTTAAGTTTCCAGCTCGGATATCTCGTTCATCTTCGTTCCTTATAAAGTAAATACAAACCTTTGATTCTCTCAGTTTCATACTCTCTTTTCAACGCTTCTTGTTTCCGTATCTTCATTTATCTCATTTCCGTAATACTCCTTGATTAGAACTCTTTTTCGTACTATTACTTAAAGAAAACTTTTTTTTAGTTAATTTACTTCATTATTTCTATTGTAAACTTTCGCTAATTGACTAATAAAGTCTTTTCATTTCTTATATATTACGTGCCTCATGATTTGATATGATTACTTTATTATGAAAATTTACTTTTCACCTGCATATGCAAATCGTTGGATAAACAAATATTTCTGAACTAAATTGAACTACACAATTTTATTTTGGAGTGTAATTTGAAAATTATTTTAGATGAAATATATGAGAAAAATATTTTACAGCAAAAGTTAACAATTAAAATCTAAAATAGACTTTTTTACGTATAATGCGTAATTTGCTGGAAATACAACTTTTTTTTGTGAAAAAAGCACCACGAAAAAATTTTCAATTTGTCACAGCTTAGTCAGTTCCTATCAAAACTGCTAATTTTTATTTTAAATCACAAGTTAAAATTTGAACTTTTCAATAAACAAAAAAAAATTAAAACTCTTAAAATTTATTTAAAACTTCTTTTTGTGCTCGATGAGAAATATGCAATTATATGTTAATTGTATTTCGATATTTAATTGTTCATAAAGAGAAAACTGTATTATGAAAAATACAAAGAATGTTATAAGATTGAAATACAAATTAAACAAATGCTGCACCAACGTATTAGCATGTTGAAGGATTCTTTATTTTCAAGAACAAGATTCATTTTTTAAACTCTTTTACTATCGTTGTGTCAGTGCATCGACGTAACCTGCCCGTGTCAAGCTTATCAACTGATCGTCGTTATCATTTACACCGATCGTTATCTCTCGTTGTTTGTATTTTATAGTAATCAGCTTATCCTAATTGTTTATTCTTATCCTGTTAACCATATTAAATGAACGTTTTATTTTTCTTTTTTTTATTTTTCTAATTATTCTAATTATATTTAATTAGCTTTCATTTAAAAAAAAGATAAAACAAACAAAACAGAACACATAAAAAAATTTAACATTTATAACTAATAAAATGTAATAAATGAAATAATATCTTGTTTTGTTGATAGAATGAGAAAAACGCTTAAATAATGTTGCTTGACTTGTTATTCTGTCTGAATTTTCAAAAATCTCAATAAATTTGAAAATAGTAAGGATGCCTAATATAAAATCTTTGAGAGTACAATTTTTATAAAAGCTACAAATCATTCAGATGGGGAAATAAGTTTACGTCGTATTTCAATTATTTTTTATTCCGAAACCTACAAAGTTTTAATATATTCGTGTTCTTCTAAGTTATGTTAGATATTAATAAGAATTTTTTTCTTTCTGATTGCTCAATTTTTATAAACAAATTATATTATAATTTGAATAATTTATTTTTTTGGGAGTGGATATTTTTTTGATAAGGTAGTTCTCTAGCAAAGGCATAAAATCAAATTGAAAAGAGGAGTGCCTTGTAGTACTAACGGGTGTGGTGTTGGCGGATGCAGTTTTCATGGAAAATGCAGTTCATGAGTAGGTACTACAACTTGGACGAAGCTTGTAAATGCGACAAGTGCGGAGTGCGACGAAGATTTGAGAAGGAACACGATGCCTTGAATTAGAAATGAATTCCCAAACCGGCTCAGGTAGAGGGTGCTTTTGGGACAAACTCTGTGAGGGTCGAGTGATATTGGGGAAAATATGTTTGCACGGCGAGATAGCTGAAACCGGGTATAAGTGTTCTTATGGAAATTTCAAAGTAATATTTGCCAGTGCTGAAAGCGAATTTTGCGAGTTTTGCGTAATGAAAGAACCACCATTGTGGAAACGATGAAGAAAACTCAATTACATTTCCTGCCATTTGAGATACGATGCTGCTTGACAGTCACGTGGAAAGTCGCAAGACTTAAACATGATTTAAATATCCTCAGAACTGCTTTCGGGTAACAAATGAAAAGACATTTTCATAACTTTAATATTGTTTTTGAATCATTTTCATAAACGATTTCAGTTTCCATTTTTAATTTATAAAAGCAAATTTAAATATTTTTGTATTCAATTAATGTAAATGTGTTAAGTGTCAGTTTTTGAAATCTAATATTATTTAAGAAATTGCATTAAAAAGAACACTGGAAAGATATATTTTAAAATTAAAAAAAATGCTATTTAGAATCATTATATTATTTCTCATAATTAAATCATTAATTTCATTTTACAATAATAGTCAAAATAAAAACCATTTATTAGATATATGTATTCTGAACACAATTTTTTAGAAATATTGTTTATTGTTTTCTGCAAGTTTGTAATTAAAAGTTAACTTTGTTTGCTTAAAATGATTTAAAGATGATAAAACCAGATATTTTAAAACTAACTATATTGGAAATCATGTTCATTGTCAATTCTATGCAAGGAACACATTTTTTTATTTGTTCTGATAACCTCAATTGTAGAGTCATTCTGTTTTAATATGGAATTATCCATAAAACTTTTTGAACAAAAACTTGAAGAATCTGATAATAAAATATAAGAATTTAGTATGACATAAATTGATGATATTATTATTGACAATATTCATCGGATAAAATTTACATACGAACTTAAAGAATATTGAGTTACTATCAATCAATAAATTATAATTATTAAAAGAGGATTTGTTAGGTCTTTTTTTCTATTCGTTGAAATTGATTTCCACAAAATGATAAAAGAAATCTATATCTGCTATCTGCGAAAATAAAGATTCAATACGTTCTGTAGGTAACAAAATTTTAGCCAACAGTAAGACTGAATCAATTGTCTTGGACGACAGACACTGATCGATGTAATAGACAACTTTTACAAATGCATTAGAGTTTCACGTCAAAAAGTCCATCATGCCATATCGATCTCTCACGTATACATTTCCGAGAATCGGAGCTACACATCGCGTCAATGGCAAATTAAATAACATGAAAATGAGATTGAACGTTTCAACGAGCAGACAAATTTATTTTTACTCTTTTCATTTTCTGAAATGCCCTTAAATCGCACATATATTGTTCAAGTTACATTTTACCAGCCTAAATTTGGAGAAAATATGAAAAAATCTCAGGTGTTAATGAAAATATACAAAAGATGAGCAAATCAAATGAAAATACAAAGTTTCCATATTCATGATTAGTGAGAATTTCTACAAGCTTATCCATCAACATTTTGAAAGATAAGTATACAGAACTCAAATATAGGGCTCTGTATCTTTGAAACCTGTTCTTCTTGCATTTTTCTGCAAGGGCATGAAGTTTGATTCGAAATACGAAGCATGTCACAGTGACATGTGCAAAACACATCGTCATCGGTTTGTACCAGATGCGTACTTCTTATGCAAACTGGCACAGGTCCAAGTGTTGGCAATTCTACTTTGTGTCAGTTTTCTGAACCCTCACCGAGGCTATCGACATTGCCTCGAGCAACTCCAACATACTCGTTTCCCTCTCTTTTCTTCCCCCAGGTCCCTTTCACTTCCTCTTTACATTTATTTTTATCATCGCATTCCTCACAATCGCTTCTTCTAACACCTTTCAAGTCTTTATCTAGATATAATTATTTCAATCATAATTCAATTGAAATTATTTTGTGACAATTTGTAAATAAATTTGCACGTAACACAGAAAACCGGTTTCATTGCCACTTGTTTTCATTAATATAGGAACAATCTGACCACATTGTTAATGTTTAATTGGGTTCCCTTGACATATTGGTGTCAAAACATTGACTATCATAATTCAATTAATTAAATAATTTCACTCTTCACTTTGTTTCAGTTCTATACAATATTTTAAAAGAGGAATTTATATATAATATATTACAAATACACTGTAATATTTGTATTCTGCAAAGTGCATTTGCAATTTTTTATTTTCTGACGTTTTTCTTTTTTTTCTTAATATCAAAGAATAATTTCTAAAAATTAGAATTTTTCTGATAAGTTAACCCTTTGACCCATAGTGTGCCCAAAAAGGGCACACCTTAGTAAAACTGGTTTTTTTCATAGAAAAATGAAGTTTTTTTTATGAAACTTGTTAGTACAGGGTTTGTGAAGCCGCTGAACACGAATTTGAAGTCAGATTTCTAAAAAACAAAATGGCGAAACGAATATGGCGATTCAAAACTTGAACTTTGCTATAATTGATTTAATTTTCTTTTTTCTAAAACAGAAACTTGTAAAAGAGTGTAGTTTGAGTTTCTTCAAGCAAATCTAAAAAATATTTTCAAAATCCAAATGGATGAAACTCTGTATATTAGGGTTTTTTTGACTCGCAGATCACGAATCTGACGTCAGATTTGCGAAATTCAAAATAGCCCAACCAATATGGCGGACCAGAACTCGAAAAAATAACCTGTTTACTATAAAACACGGTTCGGAACTATTTACTTCAAACACACAACTTGAATAACAACTTCACTTCAATAAAAATTTCGAGTCAAATTAGATAGTAATTGCAAATAATTTGATGTTGCATTACTTTCAATACATTGCATAGATTGTCTTATATCTCAACAATTTGACCTCTGATAGTCAGCTTTGATCAGCCTTCCACGTTGCTCTAAAGTACCAAGTTTTTGAAAAAAACCAAATTTTTCGAATTTTGGTCTGCAATTACACCTCCATATTTGATCCGCCATTTTGAATTTGGTGAATCTAATGTCAGATTCGTTATTTACGGGTCAAAAAACCCTAAAATACCAAGTATCATAGTAAACAGGTCATTTTTTCGAGTTTGGTCCGCCATATTGGATGCGCTATTTGAATTTTGCAAATCTAGATTCGTGATCTACGAGTCAAAAAACCTTAAAATAACAAGTTTCATAGTAAACAGCAGGGGTCTGAAACTCAGCGTGTGCGCTTGTTGCTTGTTAGTTCGAAGAGTGGAGGGTCGGCGGCGTAGATGGCAGTGCGGTATGTTATGAATTTAACCGCCGAAAAATAAGCTGCAAAATATTTTTTCAGAACTTGTTCGTTTTGCCAAAATTAATAATGGTGCGTGCGTGTTGTGTGCCAGGTTGTAAATCTGGTAAAAAACTTCCATCGCACCAATTTCCAGCAAAAGTGGATTTGCAACAAAAGTGGATTGAAAACATTTGTCGACCAGATTTAAATGGTAAATATTGTTATTTAAATATTGTTAAAAATGATTTAAATACGAAAATTATTTATTATAATTCGTATAAATTAATTAAAATACAATAAAACTATAATATAAATAACTTTTTTGTTTAAATAAATAAATATTTTAAACTATATAAAACGTATTTTAAAAGTTAAAAAAATTATTGCTTTAAAATGCTTTGGATTATGAAATATTTATAGCATAAATGTTGTTTTAGATATTCCTCTTGTTGAAGTCAGGAAACATCAAGTGTGCACGCTGCACTTTCCTGATGCACTTTTTGGAGCAAGTCGAATGTTAATTCCTGGTTCTTGCCCAAGTATCAACTTGCCAGAAATTCTTATGGAAAATAAACATTATAATTTTTGAATTACTGTAAATAATTAAGTTTTTAATAACGATTTATTATTTAATATTTAATAATTGTATTTTTTAAAAGTCACTTAATATTTTTTTATTTGTATCTCAATAGAAATGCAAGCAGCAGCAGAAACTGATGCAACACCGTCTGCCGAATCGATTAATTCTATCTGTGACAAGTTTGCTGATAATGCAACACGTAAAAATCGAAAAACAAATTATTATTATTGCTTTTTATGCTGTGGAATCAAAATTCAAATAAAATGTCATTCTTGTTCTTTTATTTTTTGCTAAAATTACGATTGTAATTGCGTTCATATTTTTTTAAAAATTTATCTGGTTTTATAATTTCTGGTCTATTTATAGTAAATATCTCGGAAGTGGATTTTTCAAAAAGTGACGACACGCAGACATGTGAACGTGCACCAGAAGCAGCAGCAGATGGAAATGCAGACTCAGGTCAAGTTGTAGTTCCAGAACTCAACTCTGTAAATAGTTTATTAAATCAAAATCCTTCTTTTTCAGGTGCACCTAGTGGACAAAGGAGAAGACCAAGAAGACTGCATTTAGTTGGTGTCACGAGAAGGGGAATGCTGACTGAATCGGAGAAGACGTATTATCGAAAAATTCTAAGGCTGGAGAGATTGCTGAAGCGGAGGGAAGCCAGAATTAAGGAGTTAGAAGAAGAAAATAAAAAATTAAAAGAAGTGGTAAAATCAAATAATTACATTAAATTAAAATGAATTTTTTTGTCAAAATAAAAAATCTAGTTTTCCTTATTCCTATTTCAATTTTTCTTATAGTATAGTTTTATTTATAATTTCCTTATAGAAAAATCCTCTTGACCTTTTTAATGACGACCAGAAATGCTTTTTTAAGATGATTGTAAATAAGTACAACAAAGCCCCCCAGGTTAGTTTATTATTGTAGAAATTTTTATTTCTATTTTTTCAAACAAAACAAATCTTTCTTTGTATATTCTATTGTTTTCGAGATTTCTAGTAAACTGAAGTATTTATAATGTCTAATTGAATTTTTTCGCTTATTGAAGAGACCTTGATTGCATCAGTAACTTGCATCAATTTTTTTTTTTTGGTTATTAGGGTAGAAGATATGATGAAGATGAAAAGGTGCTTGCTTTGTCAATCTGGAAAATTTCAGCTCGATGTTATGAGTACATTCAAGAGATTTTTCCGCCACTTCCCGATCCAAGGACTTTGCATGAGTTTTTAGAAAACTTACCATTACCACCTGGTCTCAGCCCAAAGGTCTTGGGTTTACTGAAGGACCATGCATCGTCTATGTCTGATCCCAGTAATAAGATTTGCACCTTGCTTTGGGATGAAGTACAGTTAAAAGAACATCTGGATTTTGATATTAAGCAGGGTCGGGTCGTTGGTGTTGAAGATTGGGGTAACATCAGGTTGCCTAAATCCGATGACATGAAATCTACCAGAACACCTAAAATGGCAGAACATGCTCTCGTTTTCATGCTGCGGGGAAATTGAAAAGGTTGGAAGATGCCTTTATCTTACAGCTTTTGTTATCATGCTACTACATCCAGCATGCTGAAAGCCTATATTAAACAACACCTTCAGGCAGTGATTGAGTTGGCCTTTACCCGACTGCAACTTGTTGCGATCAAGGTGCCAGCAATTAAAAAGCTATCACTGATTTACTTGCTGAAAGTCTTCAGTACAGAATAGAAGCTGAAAAGCCTGAACGTAAGTCTCCCTATATTGTTGTTGTATGAAATTTATGGAATATACATTTTTAAATACTTGTAAATGTCACCTAAATGAACAATTGTATTGATTATAATTTTACTTTTCTTTAAAAAAATATATTTTTTTAAATTTTTTATAAATTACCAATTTAAGATCATTACCAAATGAAGCGTCGAAAATTTCTTGTTGGTAGGTCCAGTTATTAACGTAAAGGATTATGACAAAGACATTGTTCCTTTGTACGACCAACCGCATGTATGGAAGTGCTTTAGAACCAATTTCATGACCAGAGACGTGGTACTTCCACCTTTTGCTCTTAAGTCGCTCACAACTCAACCAAAAAGAATCAATTCAAAGCCTGTAGCAAATTACAGTGATGTTAAACAGGCTTTTGAAGTAGACACTTATCGAGTTTCTGGTCGCCGGGAGTTGCCACATCTCCATCAACATCATGTCGACCCTGAATTAGTTAATAAACTGCGTGTAAAATACATGTGTTTTATTTTCAGCAATCGACTGGCCGATTTCATCATCAAGTTGAGCACTTCACAGTGTATGCTTTATTACTTGATCAAATTTAATTTTTTTGCTTCCCTCCCCTTTTTTTAAATTTATTTCTAACCATTTTTTGTAGTTCCTTGGCCAATCATGAGTGGCAAAACCATTAAAATCGACAAATCTGAAGCTGAAGCAACAGCTTGGGTACTGCGTTTTTTCAATGACGCCTTCGACTCCATGAATGCTCCTGCACAACCTGATGAGAAAGACCCTCACTTGAGACAGCTCATCAAACCAGGTAGTGAACATCACAGATTTTGGACTGAGGCTTTGGAAATCTTAAAGAACATGGAATTCATTGATCGTGAATCTAAAAATTCTACCCGAGCAACAAAGCGTTGTTTGCACAACGCTATAACATCTATAGAAGGATTCCAACGTTTTTCGACTACCTTGTTCGATATGGGTTTCGAGGAAATCTGTCCACGGTACTTCTCAACGGATTGTATAGAGAATTTCTTCGCTGGAATTCGAAAGCAAGGAGTAACCAACACGTCTCCAACTTGCAAGCAATACGAAGGTGCTCACAAAACGTTGTTAATAAACAACTTACTATCTTCGAAGTCTATCGGTTGTAATTGCGAACAGGACAAAGGTGATGGACAACTGCTCGTTTCATTGAAAAAACTTTTCAGACAGAATCCTCCAGAGGTAAAACAAATGAGCATTGCAATATATTTTTTAAGTAAAAGTTTCTTTATTTTCATTTAAAAAATGGTTTTTATATTTATTTTCTTTCATGTTTTTTAATACTTTTTTGCTTAAATTATTTTCAGAGTGACAAGGAAATTATTATACACGACATAGACATCCAGCTTTCCGAATCAAAGGACAAATCCGTACTAATTGAAATGAGTGTGGAAAAAATTGTATCTCAACTTGTTCACAAAAGTGAGATCAAGGATTGTGACACATGCTCTACTTCTATTAGACAGTCGACGGATTTTCCTTATGTAATCAAAGGTATATATAAATTTTTATAAACCACTGTGAATGGTTATTTTATTATAATTAAAGTTCGACAATAATTTTAAATTGAAAAAAATCGTGTTTCAGCTCCAAATAATTAAAGAAATGACTATCAAGAACAGAGGTTAAAAATACAAAAAACTTTTTTAGTCTGTTAGGTTTTAATGGTGTTTCATAGAACAGCTTTTACTTTTTTCAGTTTTCCTATATTCTCTGTAATACTTATTCTATTTATTTCATTCTATAGGGCTTCTTAGCTGATAAAATTGTTAAACAAAAATTTCTACTTTGTAGCAGTAAATGTAGAAAAATTTAATGCTTCAATGTTTCAATTTATTGTTTTTTTAAAATTCTTCTCATTTATGAATGTCTTTGCATTGGTTTCTTTGGGTATGATCTTCGTTTCATACAAGCGTATTGCTTCCATGCTTGTCTGCTTTCATTAGGTTGAGTAACTAATATCCTTTCATTTATTTTATTATTTTATACTAATTTTAAATTTGTTTTCAGGAATCACCACCTTAATGATCACATTCACGAGAACTTCTTATCATGAAGTAAATCTGATCGACGAATTATCTACTTTATTGATAAGAAAAATGGATTCTGAATGGTTCACGTGCGAAGCTCACTAGTTTTCCTGCATGATGGTGATTCGGAAACTCATTATTAGAGAGTATCTCGTGAAGTGGTGCCGAAATCACAATAAGTTGACAACTGACGCAGTTCTTCTGGAAAGGGATGAAAAAGGAAGGAAAGAAAAAAGAGTAAAGAAACATCTCCAGATTTGCAGAAAAATCCCGAGAAAATGTTGAAACCTTCAGTTTTTCACTCAAAAAAAAAGAAGTGAACATTATAAGTATTGTTACATAAATTTTGAGTAAATTTTAACAAATTAACCAAATCTAACTTAAAAATAATTAAAATCTATCAAAAATGCTTTTCAGTTGTTTCACATCTTATGTAACGAGGGCAAAGACGATGGTTCCTTCTCAGGATTATTTGGAAAAAACATTTAAAAAAGATAAGTATCTGTTGTAAAAATTTTCATATCAAATGGTTTTTAATTTTAGTGTTTATTTTACTAATAATTAATGTTTTTTATTTCAGAAAAATATTTACTGCCCATCAATGGACTTCTTTTAACAACTGTAAATTAAATATAATACAATCATTGGTTTATCTCTTGTACATAGTTTTTTAGTTTATTGGCGCATAATTTATATAGGTATATAATTTACTTTATTTTTGACGTTTGATCTATGTAAATATTTTAATTAATGATTGGCGTAGCATTTATACATGTAATTTACTTTAGTAATGGCATTTAATCTGTGTAGACATTTTCAGTTGTGTTAATTAATATTTATCAATAATAATGATCAGTAATATCTCATTTGCCAATTATAAAGTTGATCAATATTTTATATATATATATTGTTTATATCAATATCACATTTTTTGTATATTAATTTTATTTGTTGATTACATAAAAATTTCTTTATTATATAATTATAGTAGTTTTTTAAAACATATTTTATAAAACATTTTTATTACATACTTCTGTAAATATTTATAATATTTTTAATTGATAATTAAAATTCATTACAAAAAAATTTTGCCTTCTTCTTAAAAAGTGTTTTACAAAAAACAAACAAAAAATTTTCACATCTCAGTATTTATTTCTTTTTATCAGAATTAATTTTTTATATTATTTTGTTTGTTTAGTATTTAATCTTTTTATATTTTAGTTGCTTTTAATTTTTTTTTCATTTCCAGTTTTGAATTAATTTAATTTTTGTTTAACTGTAATTGTTAATTCTAATAATTCGTGCCTATAATTTATTTTACTATTGTCTACCAAAAGGATAAATATTAACTGAAA
>JABFPM010000985.1:5587-23318 GCA_022817325.1 Idris sp. 1 HC-2018 | reverse complement strand
GCTGAAGGTCATTTTTCGATTTTTCTTTCAAACAAACTAGAAAAGGTGAGTCGAAAATTTTTTGTTGGCCTGCAACCTTCTAAAATTAAAGTATTTGGTGAAAAAAAAAAACCCCCACATAATTGTAGTAAATTTTTTACAATTTTAAGGGGCGCTGGGGGTCCCGAAAATCCTCATTTTTGCACTATTTTTACATTTGAACTCGTAATGCAGTTTAAATATATCAGATCAGATCTATTTTTTGATATGTTTTTCCTACATAAATGCCTTTCAAGGATCATACAAATTTATCCAGTTCCCTCTTTAATCTTGTATCCGGTCTGTTGACATTTCGCTTTTTTGGAACATTTTACAAAAAAATGATTTATCATTTTAAATTGAGTGTATTATCATAAAATCAATAAGAAAAAATATTTTATTGAGTTTCATAATCAAACTTGCTCAAAAATTCAATATTTAAAAGCATAATTAGTGATATGTTCTTTAAAAAATTACACAAAAATATTGTTAATATAGCTAATTATGCTTTTGAATATTCAATTTGTCAAAAAAGTGAAATTTCAATAGACTGAGGACAAAATTAAAAAAATATCCGGGAAAAAATTGACCCTTGAAGGGCATTTATGTGGAAAAAAACATATGACAAAATAGACGTAAGCCGGTTTATGTAATCCACTGTACGATTTCAAACGTGAAAATGGTACCAGACAATACGATTTTCTGAAACCCCATCGCCCCCTTAAATTTTTAAAAAATTACTAAAAGTGTATGGGGCTTTCTTTTTTCATCGTAAACTTTAATTGTAGGAGGTTGCGGGCTAAACACAATTTTTTTAACCCACCCTAGTGTATATATATAATATTTTTTTGTGTGATTCTAATACTTTGTGTATCGAAATTTGAAAATGTCTATTTTTATAAGTTAGGTACCTTTATTTTCTCAATTTCAATTTTTTTAATGTTTTCTAAGGATGATAAACTAAAGTATTTTTGTCGTTGTTTTATTTGATGAATGAATTACATGAAAAGTATTATATAAGTATAAGTAAAATCACACTAAGGATAATGCAATAAAAGTAATTTTACAAAAGTGACGTAAAATCACTTCACAAGATGTGATCCATTGTCACGATGACAAGTTAAAAAGTCTTGTATGTGTACATGGAGAAAAAAGATACATACCAATTATTTTTACCTTTCCCGTAAAAAGAACGATTATATCGAAAACGGAAGAGATCAAGAATACCGTTCAAGAATTCTGTCTTTATTTCGTTCCGAAAAATTATTATTCAGGAATTCACCAATAACAGATCAGTTTTTGGGTTTTAACACAAGAACTGCTTTAGAAATTTTGAAATAGTCACAGTACAATAGAAAATAAACATTTCACAATATCTGTAGCGATTTTCGTATTAAAATTGATCATTTTTCGTTTTTTTGGTGAGTTGCCTAAATAAAGATTTTTCTGTATTTTCAAAAAAGACACTAATATTAATTATGCATGTTTACTATTTTATACTTATTTGTCAGCCGTACAGGCATTAATTTGTTTAATAAATAAATAAAAAATTAAATTAATGTTATTTATTCAAACAAAAATTTTAATAGTTTTAAAAACTATTAAATAAACTATGTATAAGTTAAATAACATGGAGATAATTATTTCTAGTTTTAAGAAAACTTGAAACATTATATTCGGCAAATTAAGTATAATGAAGCCCAAAACCGAGAAAATGTATTCATCTTTTAATTTACTATTATCTATAGTCACATAAAGTATAATTATTCTTTAAAATGAATTAAATATTCTTGATAAATGAAGTTTATGGTACAATTAAAATGTATATTTTAATTATAAATCACAAAAATGTATATTTTTCATTTTGAAATAAGCACAAAAACTTTTAATCTTAAAATAAAGTTGGAATTTAATATAATGTAAATTTGCATTTAAGCATTGTACAAATACGTAATTAAATCTTTAGTTTTAATAAAATTTAAATAACCCTCTAAAATGTTAGTAAGAAAACGTTTATAGTTTGATCATATAATGAAATTGTTATAATAACAAACACAAACATGAAAGATAGGGTTCGGTTCTAAAATGATTTTGTAATACTGGCGTACTGAGGAAAAAAGTTGTTAAGTCGCAAATTTTACGAAAATGACTTTTTGGTCGACCCATCGAGTCGTTAGAAAATTCCGCATCTAACAGTCACTACATAAAATATTGCAATAACTTTTTATAAAAATTATATGACTGTTTTTTGCTGTAAAAAATGCAAAATTTCATCTTTAAAACGAAAAAGAAAACAAAAAAACAGTAAGTACACTGAAATTTGGAAAGTCAAAATACCTGTTATATCCCGAACAAAACATCCGTAAGTACAATTACAGCTTTTTTCTTCGGTAAATGTTTTAAATTTTTAACAACGATACAAATCGTATTGCGTAATATTTGCTAAAGAAAAAACAATAAGTGTAGTAATGAAAAAACAATACGGCTTTTTTCATTAAAAACAAAAAAAACAGTAAGTGCATTTTTTACCTGAATTAAAAATGTTAACTTTTTATCGCAGAAATAAGATTACACGGAAAAAAGATATATACAAAGTACGGTAAATTTCCTGTTAAAAGGAACGATTATATAAAAAACGGAAAATTTACGTATAGCACCGTAAAAATGACCAAAAAATCATGTATAAGTATAAGTAAAAATCACGTAAATTTGATTGGATAAAATTTAAGTTTAAGACAATGATTTTGAAATTATTTGATTTTGTTAAATTAAAAAATATACAAATACTTATATCTAATTTGCAGCCTTTACTAATCATATTATAATTTTAATAATTTTAAGAAATGCTGCTTTTTATAAGATAGATACTTGATTTACAATCTTTTATTTCATTTGTATAAAATTAGATAAATTAATATGCATAATTAATAGACAGTTTTTTCAGCCAAATGTTATAATTTTTTTGTCACCTTACTAGAGGAAAAATATGTACTTAAGACTGTAACAATCAACATTGTTTGAAATAATCTGAAATTTCAATCATTTTTCAGACACATTTGTGTTTTTAATTTCACTTCCTGGAAGTTTGATTCAAATTTCAAATACTGGTGTCTGAAATTTAATAATGGCCAATTTTGAACACACAAATGAAATGAACACACTAAATCAATTTTTGTATGTTTTAGTCATCATTTGATTACATGTCATAGCACGTCATAAAATATGTCAACTATAAATTTAAATATATACTGAAAAAAATGAAACATAACAAATAAATCATTGTTTGACTTTTTATATTATCCTTTAATTTTAAAGTGATTTTTGTTTACAAAATAATAAATCAATTATAAGACAACCAATATATGTGTCTAAAATTTAAGTTACGCTTATCTATAAAAGAACTTCAGGTAAAAGTGTCTGCACTTACATACAATATTTTTAAAAGTGAGGCTGTCACATGAGTTGACGATATGTGCTATCTACATTGACAATCAAATTGGGGTCAAACTTTGAATAAGTGTGGCAAGCAAACTTAAAACCACCGAATGATAAAGTTTGCCAGGGTAAGTTATGATTGGGACCAGGTTGAGTGACTCTATCTGGTCACCAACAAAGATGCTAGGGCTAAACTAAAAACAACAAAGAAATTTAAATATGAGAATCTTTACATAATAGTTTAGAACTTTATTTATTATTGAGCTATGCAAAATTATAGCATTAGAAAAATAAGTTATCTATTTAAGTAAAATACTACACTCAAAGGAATTCCAAAAAGTTGATCTTTTTGAATAAATAAGTATATGTCACATTAATTATTCAATTTATTTTATTCTTTATAACTGATCTTAGCAGGAGTTAGTTAACTCAAATAAAAGCTGGAATATTATGTTAGTTCAGTTTATTTTATACATCTCCATCAATTTGTGAAAATGTCCTTTGATTCCTGTTTAAATATGTTTTGTTTTACATATACTATTATTATATATTAATTCTTATAAATATACCTCAAATAAAATATTGATTTATACCGCAATTACCTAAATTGGATGTTCTTGTTATTGCAATAATTGATTGTGTCTCATCAGATTAATTTCATTCATAACTATAGAATTATTTCGTTTGTTTCTAAATATGGCAAAAATTAATCAATATAATTGTCACGCAATACGGATTAAAATTGCTTTCACATATTTGTCCTATCAATATGCTTTAGTTCTCAGTCACAAACAAGTATCATTTAGAACGGTGGTGAGCAATAATAAAACTTTAGCCAGCAATCAAGGTTTTCAGTTGTTTCTTTAATGTTACATCTGTCGAACATTTACTTTAGCATCGGTCTTCGTAAGGGTTCAAACGGAAATCTAAATGAAGGTAGTGCAGCATACAGCGAGAGATACTCTCGCTTAGTAAGAGTTGAGCTTGCATGTTTGCATTCACATTTACGCCTGATGCAGTACGCTGCGAGTGGCGTTCGATTCAAGCTAGATTAAAAGTATTCGTTAGCATATAACTGTGTTTTCCAGCAAAACCGAATGTTTTCTATTGTGGCTGATCATTTTTACCTATTTTTACACGAACAAATGTCAGGCCGAGACAATGAAAGTAAAAAAAGTACAATTCGATATCGAGACACGAGCGATTACCTTCTTTCCTGATAAAAACGGCATCCTTTTCGATTAAGTCGAGTAGAGCGAATTAACTGCACTGCAATGAAATTCTTTTATAATCCTTGACGCTTGCTTTTATTGCACAATTCTGCATTTTTCTGCCCGACAATGGTTCAAACAAGTCACGTGTTTATACCACCCAATGAATTTGCTATAATTTTAATTTAAGTTATAAAATGTTAAAACGTTTAAGGATTTGTTTGATTTTTGTTTGCAGAAAAGGAAGTGCAAAATCATTTACTTTAAAATGCTTAAAGAACAACAGAGATGAATAATTTATTTTAAAAAATATGCAAATTAGACGAGCTAAGGGTTTAGCCAGCAGCCAGTGTTGACAAATTTCTTGCCTTAATGAAGTTTAATTAAAATGAAAATGCATTTGCGAAATTTTTGAAACGGAATTTTATTCTAAAAGAATAAAAAATCCGGCTCATCGCGATTGTTTTAATTTTTACCTCGAGCTTTTAATAAAAATAAAGCCCCTGGTTTAATTTATGCTTTCAGTACTGGTTCTAATAATAATAATAATAATCAATATGATTTTGGTAAGAACAACATTTTATAGTAGACATTTTTTAATTCACATTTATTTAACTTTGAGTTAAATAAGTAGCTAATTATTTTTCATCATTATGTCAGAGTTATATTTTGATAAAAATAGTTCTTTATTTTATTTTAGAAATGTTCTTTAGTTATTAGAATTTTTAGTGGATTGTAACAAATTGAAATTAAATTTGACCGGACCATTTTCTAGACTAGTTTTGAATAAATATATAAATTATATTTATATTCTGCATTCATAGATATAGGAAATGTGTTGTAGAAACATCCTTAAGGAGTACCCCCCCCCCTCCGTTTTTGAAGGGGGGATGAAATTTGCGACATTCATTGTCATGATGACCAACACCCGACTACCGTCATCGTCATCACTTTCCTAGGAAATATTTGAAAAGAGTTGACCAGTATAACTCTTTAAAAATTTGAAAATGTCAGAGAGTATTGTGGAATATGATAGAATATCAAAGATTTTTTTTGTAAAACAATAAACGAAATTTGTTGATGTTCTATCTAAATAACATAGACATGTTTGCAGATTTCAATGACGATTTTTTTAAACTTCAAATCCAACCACAAATTACATTTTTATCCCATGCTTTTTTTTATAGATATCGCAAATCACGAATTTATCAAAAAACGTTCCAGTAAAAACGAAAAACATTCTAGATGATTCAAAATTGAAATAAACATTACAAAATTTCAAAGTGTATTTCTTCTTGTTGCTTATGCTATCCAAAATAATTGTTTCAATTTGAAAATTAAATAAATTAAAATATTGGCTAACGAAAATGTATTGAATTTTGCATTTTTTAAAATTAATGTTTGTCTTAAAATTAATAAATACTTTTAAACAAGTTTTAAAACAACAAGAGTGTCATATTCTTGATATTAGTTGACTGTCAGAAACAAATTACTAAATGTAGTTATAACTTTCAAATATAACCATATAGAATTTTTTATTGCATTGTACAATTGGTTTACACATTAATAACAAACTGTATGATATTCAAACATGCTTTACCAAATTATCTAATTATTAATTTCACGAAGCATGTTTGACCATTAAATGATGAATTATGAATTTATGAAATTGTAAAACATGGTAAACAATATTTTATTATATTTACAATTTATTGACAATTATGTCGAAGAAAATGTGTATATTTAGCATTTTTTTATTCAGGAAAAAAATATCTATAGAAATACATAACTATAGATGGAATATTCGTTTTACTGAAATAATATCCAATAAAAATATTAATTCTTTATATTGAATTTTTGTCAAAGTGATTAAACAAGTGAATGGCTTAATTGAAGCATGAACTAACATAACTTATTAAAAATTTTATTACTAATTTTTAAAATAAACTGTGAAATTGAACTTTGTCAAAAATTATATGACGTCAGAATTAAAAGATGCTATATTTTACGATACATTTTAAAACATATTTATTTCCTACTCTTATTTATTAGTTACTTTTAATTTTCTTTGTTAAGAATAAAATTCTCAAAAAGAATATTTGACAAAGTAATGCAATGATTAAAACTGTTCTTACAAGAATCTCTGAACTTATTCACATTATGTTTGTAATGAATATATTCGAATATGTGAATAATTTAGAATTGCTTATACATACACTATAAAATCATCCTACTCAAAATACGTTGTACAACAAGATTACATAATTGTTTTATACACTATAAAATCATCTAACTTATAATACGTTATGCTGCCAGATTACATAACTGTTTTATAATGTAATTCTGACGATATTTTAAACTTTCTACAGCTAAGATATAAAACAAAATCTAGAGCGAAAAGCTGTGCTTTTGAATTTAACAACCAACTCTGTCTAATCGAGCATTGATGGAATTATATATATAAATTGTTTAAGACTTAGAAAAAACAATTTTAATGTGTTAGCTTAGAAAAAATTATATTAACTGATTTATTCTATTTTTAATTTGTTGCTTTTAATTTTTAAAATTCTATTTCTAATGGAAAAGATTATTTTTTAATTTTTCGTGGAAAATTTATAGTTTTTAAGGTTTGCTTTAATTACTTTTTAAGACGTAAATTTTGAAGAAAGTTAATTTCAAACTCTATTGTATATAAATTGAAAACAAACAATATTCACTATATATTTTCAGGCTTTATAATAACAAAATCTTCTAAAATGTGCAAAATATTTCAAAGTAAAATAAAAATTAGTACATTGAAAAATTGTATGTTGGAAAACTCATGTAACTTTTTAAGAAACAAGTTTATTAAAATTTTTCAACCCTAGAATGATAATAAAAAAGATAAATAAAAGCTTTTCACTTCTTTTTTATTTTTCTATCTTTGTCAAACTATTTTACTTTTGCTGACCTCAATTATTTCATAATAATTTTAATACTACACTAAATGTTTTTGAAATCCCATTACTTTAGTCGTTCGTATAATTAGTTGTAACAAAAGAATTCCTCAACAAACGAAAAATATCTTCAAGTTTCGCAATGAATTAGAAAGACTAATTTATCGAGTTCTACATTCTTATATAGTTAAATAAAGCATTTGCAGAAACATAGTTTTCTTCTTTTTAATTAACATCTTTGAAGTAATTCTAATTTATTAATTTAAATTTCAATCGTGTTCAGATTTGTCTACTCCAAATGACAGAATGTTTAAAAAAATACATACAGATACAAAAGTAATGTTTTATTCTGAATCTGATTAATTGATTTCAAAAAAGTCAAATTAACTTATTTTTCTGCAAATTTACAGTCAATTTCACAGTTTTAAGAATTTATTTCTATTTTAAAATTGCAAATAACTAAAACACAGTTGTTTGAAATACAAAATTTTAAAGTTACTACATAAACATACTATATTTGAATAAAATCTTTTATATTAACTTGAAAATTACAATATCTAGAATGATCATTTAATTTAATTGAGCCAAACATTCCAGCCATTAACCACTAATATTTGCTGAATTTATATCTCCATCAAAAATTCAGCAATACTTCCATCAACTTTGTTTTGTATTTCACTTCAAAAAGTGAAGGTAACTTTTATAAAATTTTCAAATCAAAGTTAGTACACTCATATTCAAAAAAGTTGATCAATCGTAATAAATGTACTAAATGAAATACTCGTACACATTTTTTACACAGTACTTTCTTTTAATGAGAGAATACCATTACTTTAAAGAAACAAAATCAAAAACTTTGCACAGTTATTGTGACAATAAATTTTCGTTCAGTCCTCTTTTGCAGTACAATATTAATGAAAAATGTCATTTTTTTATTTTCTCTCGTCAAACTGCATGTTTAATTTGATTATATTGCTCCGCACACTAACCATGCTCAATAAATATCGTAACTTTAGCAATAACGTGGTTTACCGGTGCTACATTACGTGTGTCGCGCATAAAACTTAGGGCCACAAGCTCGATCGTAATTTATTGCGAATCACATTTTTAATTATCCTAATACCCACACAAAATTTGAAAAATTGTTTGTGCAATTTCACACACAGCTTTTTATCAAAGTAAACTCGTTATTTTAAAGGTACACTTTTGTGATTTAAAGAAGAACGATACGCAAAGCAAACGCTCGTAAAATTACTATACAGGATGATACTCCAGATATCGATTCAGAAATGATTAATTATCTTTAAAGAAAAATTGCTGAAATATTATAAAATATTAACTTGCGTGATTTTTCCTCACAATCGATAAAAGTGTGATTAAACACGTGACAATTGAAAGCTAAGAAAGTCTGCATATTAAGATGACAGATGAAAAGTGGCTAACACTTTTTTGTTGACTGTCCACAAAATTGCTTTATAGCTCTAGATGTAAATATCGCGTGACAACTTGTCATACGTCTGACGACACCACAGGTAGAACTACTTTTTTTGTCCACTCTCTCAATCTTGGTCCCTCTTTAAGAAACTCCCATGTCTAGAGATCGTGATCAGCGTGAATTGTTCAACTAAAACGTTTTTCTTTCCAGGTTTAACATCTTTTTTATTCCAGATATAATAATAATTTTTTTCAGACAAAAATTTATTTGATAACAAACCGAAAGAACATCGAGCTTGCAAACAATAACAAAATGCTTACCTTGAATTTACAAAAATTCTGGGTCCAGAGTAGAGTTTTGCACGCGCACGTAAACTAACTCGCGGCAACTTTGTTATTATTGAGACTCGTGCAAAAGTGAGCCTTTTAGTCTTGGGGGTACCAGGCGGACAAACATCAAGACAGAAACTGCGATTCGTCGGTCAGACCGCGACTCACCCCGGATATCCCCTGCGACGCATGCGTGCTTTTCAAACTGCGAAACATCCCCACCTTTGCGTGGCACCTGATCAGATGGGTGCTGGACTGAAGCCTTCCCCGTGCTATCATTTCAAACCAAGCAGATCCAATGTAAACTGAAAACAACACCAGCAAAAAATTAAATATTACAAAAAAAAAAAAAAAAAAAAAATCTGAAGATAATTTCCAAAAAAAGAAAAACACTTTAACTCATCTATTGAGATGCAAAATTCAGTTTTCTAGATTTGAATTTCACTTGAAATATTTAATTCATAAAGAAGTAAATTAAATGGATAATTTTCGGGGAAGGGTTGGTAGTTAATTTGGAAAGGGTAGATAATTATTTCAGGGATAATTGAATGTAAGAAATATTTAAAATTGGCTAAAACTTTTCGTCATCGAAGATTCACATGGATCTTACGTGGAGTCTGCGCCTGCGTCAGGAGCGTGCTCCGCCAGGCTCGTCGGAGGGGGGGAATAGAGGTAAGTCAGTCTGGCCGCAGCGCGCGCTCTGTGTACTTCCCTTACGCGTTCTTGCGTTCTTTTGCGGCCGTTTTTACTGCCTTTTTTTATGTATCGTCACTCTACTTAAAATCAAATCAAATTAAAACAGTGACCAAAGTCTGTCTCTTCTCATTTTTTTTTCGTCCCACCAGTGATGGCGCAACTCTCCACGGGGGCTGTCACAAAAACAAGATGACCGCTGTTAAAAGTTGTGGATACTTAAATCTGTAGGCGTTGGTCGATTAGCCCCGTACCGGTTATTATCATAAGGTGCGCGCCATTAGCCGCGCGCTCAACATTAAAGAAGCAGCTCGGGCGGAAAATGAAAAGTCTTCCTGAAAGCAGGAAAGAACCATTAGACTGGCCGTTTAAAGCGAAACGGATGTGAGCGGAGAAGTAATTTTTTTTTGCACAACTACCGCCAAAAGTCGCAGGAAATATGGGATGGTCGTGGAACCACAGGAAGAAAAGATAATTCTGGTTCTCCGCTAAACGATCAGGGCCGAACTTTCGTCAACAAATTGTGGGGAACACTGTCAGCGAAGATGTAGCTCACTAAATTGTTCGGAGCTGTAAATAGAGGAAATTATTTTTGTACAGAAAAATGATTGAGGGCTCGATGTTCTTCTGGTCGGATTGATGTCCGGCAGTTGTGAATGCTGGTCGGATGACCGGTGTGGTATGTTACTGACGCGAATGGTTTGTTCGTTTCGCAGGTGGCTGCCTGCGAACGTGCTGTTAAGTGCAGTGACGGGTGACAGGGAAAAGGCGGGAAGAAAGGCTGTCAATATGACTCCTATCTTCTTGGTCCTTTTGGTGGCGATCGACCCGATTATCGCGCAGAACGGTGGTGAGTAATATATTTCAAAAATCATATGCAAAGAGTGTACAAATAAAATCGAAAAAAGACTGCCGGAAATTGGGAACAGAAACTGCAAAAAGTGAACTCTGAACTCAAGTGACAAAATAGTGTTATCTCTTTTCTTAATGTTCCGATTGTTGAGCTTACAAATTTTGCAACGAGAAAAAACGCAAAAAACTCTTTTTGTAAAATGTAAAAAGAAATTTTGCACCAAGAACAAAATTGCAAATATTTTAGCAAAAAGTACAAAAAACTTTTGCAACAAAAATGTTTGCTTATTGTTTTAGACAAATAAATTATTTTGTATACGTAATGTCTGACCAAACTCGTAACTTTCCACTTATTAAAATAAAACAATTAAAATTTCGTCGGGTTCTTGTTCTCAATTAGAAATAGAATGAGCACTAATACACGTTACGTGAAATTGTCGACTCGCATGACGCATTAGAGGTAATGGGCCAATGAACATAACCGGCCTCGCGTGCTCTTTTGTTCGCGGTCAGCGTACGTACTCTAATGGAACGGCAAAATTTGTAAGCCAACGCACCGTGAATGACGTTCCAAACGTATGTCAAAGACCATTTCATTTTCGGCTTCGCTTAAAGACTATAAGTGAACAACAATTTTTACGTCCAAGGAGCCTCTGTTTGACTTCTAGAATTATAAATTGCGGGCCATTTTGTTGGCTGCAAAAAGCGTCGCGTTTGAAACTCACAGTGGCGTGCAATTTTCATGAATGCACAAGGTTTGTTTGACATTGCATGCGCTACTTCTACCGGGTGTGCACACACACACACACACACACACAAAGGTAACCATTTCATGGGAAATTTGATTCATCGAAATATTACAAAAGAAAACAGGTTATGGACCCAGTTTTATATATAAGTTGGTTCGTTATCGAATAATATGGCAGCAGTACTGTAATTGGTATCGTCATTTAATGACCTGTTATTGTGTCCGCTAATCCAGCGAGCTTTGCACTAACTCCGTAATGACAATGATGTATATATTCTGCTGTTTCACTCAATTAATTATAACGCGTTGTAATTCTAATTCGATTGCTCGATGAGTTTAGAAACCAACCGAGATATTTTTTGTTTATTTTATTTTTTATTCAAGCAGATAAATTTGGGAGAACAAAATGTTTTTCGCTTGCCAACAAAAAAAAGAGGATAATTTTCATTTATTCAATTAACTCAAGTCCATTCGGTTATTACATTTTGGTTGAAAGTAATTGAATTTCCTCCGTGGACGTCACCAAGATTACAGTTCATTATAATTAAATGTGTAAACCAGCGTGATTAATCAGATAATGCAGTTAAATTTCGTGAAATGTTGGGCAACTTTAGTAAATACCACTAGAGTAACTAGTTATTTCGACCAAACTGCAAATAGTTTTGATATCATTGCGCAATCTGTTGCGCAGAGAGGGTTAAACAAAAAAAACAACACAGAGATAGCTGGCAGAATGTTTTTCAACGTTTACTTTGACGAGAAAACATGTTGAAGCATATGTGTTTCAAACTTAGTTTGTAATTGTAAAGTGTATAATTGAAGGACATTTAAAATGAAACGTAAAAGACTCAGAAAAAAGGAGTTGAAATAATTAAACATTTATTCAAGCTGGGTGTTATTTCTATAAATATTGTTAAAGTATTGTATTTAAAAACAACCTGCTGAATGTATTTTATTTCTTAATTTCAGTATTACAATTTTTTTTCCGCAAATTATAAAAAATGTTCTACTTGAATGATAAATTTTCAAAAAAAAAAAAAAAATGAAACAGATGAATACATAATTTGAAGTCAGAATTGAAAGCGAAAAAATATGGTATCTGCTATCAATTAAAATAAAACGTCTTTCAGGCCTCTGTGTGTGCGGCAAAAAGTGTGACACGATGATAACAGTCGAGCAGAAAGCCGAATTCCATTTTTGAACGCAGAAAAATGACTGGCGCGACTTGATATATTATGTCGTCCAAGAAAGCAACATACTGTCGAATTCTTTTCACACGCTTGATGTATCATTTTATCACGTCAAAAAGTGAACATTTTGCAAATGTTATCGCGACAAGCACTGCTGCTTCGTCAAAAAGTGTTTCACGTTGTGTCAACAATTTTTCCGATATCTTAATTTGAAATTCAATATTCAACAATTATTTTTTGTATAGAGTCTTAATTTCGTTATCACTTCAAAAGAAATTTTGCTGCTTCAAATTTTTATTACAAAAAAATCGTTAACAAAACAAGCAAGGTATCAGTTTTTTTGCATACATTTTTTTGGATAATTTTTTGTCTTCTTTCTTTTTTTTACTCGGTGTCTGTATCTGATTTAAATAGCCGATTCGGATGGCCATCATTATTTATATTTTATCAGTACATTTGATGTTATAATTCGCACGAAATACATTTATCCTGTCATCAAATGAATCGCATTCCCCTGATTTTAACCATCGCTCTTTCATCATTAATTGACTTCACATGACAGATGTACACGGGCTTAAACAATACACATACACGAGTCAGTCAGCCGAGCAAATGTCGGTTATGAATTGAAACTCGCGACTCATCATTTTCAGAACATCATGCATAGACCAATTTGTGTGCTGTTAGTTTTAATAACGCGAATCAATAGAAAATATTCGAAAAATGTCAAGTTGCCAATAATTGAAATTGAATTGTCCATTAACTTTGGCATTCAGAGTT
The DNA here is from genome assembly GCA_022817325.1 of Idris sp. 1 HC-2018. NCBI lineage: Eukaryota > Metazoa > Arthropoda > Insecta > Hymenoptera > Scelionidae > Idris > Idris sp. 1 HC-2018. The sequence continues at coordinate 9,691 of JABFPM010000985.1, read as the reverse complement.
GCAATATTTATAACACATATATTCATTATTCGTCGAGCCTACAATTTTACATTCAAATCATATTTTTATTGCCAACAGAGAGAGAGAGAGAGTAACACGTAACGTCAATTTTCTCAAAAGTCCGTATATTACTTTTCGATATTTCACAGTTATTCTCATCCATACACTTCAAGAAAACTATATATATTCTTATATCAGTTTATCGTAGTTCACATATTCGCTTCTTTATTTTCTTTTTAAATTTTACAGCACCCGGCTCTCTTCAAACGTTCCAGCCAATATTTACGGACATTAGAGAAAGTAAGGGATGAAAAAGCAGAAAAAAATTTTTCTCTACGAAAAATGAATGTTTAGTGAAATGAAGGCAAAAGTGAAATATCTATTTAATATCCCCATGCTTTATAGACAATGAATATTTCACGTGACGTACTTCAGTAAAGTTTCATTTAGGATAGTTAAGTAATAATGATATACTACAAGAATAAAGAACGAAAAAAAATATATTACGTTAACACAAAATCTACACTACAATTTCTGTAATTTAAAATTAAATACTTATCAGATTGTTACATAAGTACTCATATAAGATTGAAAGATAAATATTTCATTTGAATGTTTCAGCAAAGTTTTGAAAGACGATTTCTTTAACCTTGTTTTCAAAGTATTAAAATGACTTTCTGTGACAAAGAAATGCCAAATAAAATTTTTAAATACGTTTTTATCTCTTAAATTACTATCTTGGAGTTTTTGTCATTTTTGTGCAAAAAAAATTGTATGCATAAAAGTAGAGAATTTAAAGAGCAAATCAGAGCACACTTTTTTTTTGTTTTGGACATTTAATTATACTCTAAAACTCTGTTGTATTTTTAAGAAAATAATCTATTTATTAAAAATAAGCTCATTGTAAAGTATAATTACAAAAATAAATTGCATTTTACTCGACAAAACAAAATTAATTGACGAAAAAAAATTCTTGTACAGCATATATTTCATTAAAAATCATGTTTATGCAATGATTTGATAATACGTATATGTAAATAAGTCCTTTCTTGTTTTCCGAATGCACGCCGTTGAAAAATATTTAAAATGCTGAATTTCTTAAAACGTATGAATTACGTAATGTCGCGCGCCACCGGTTTACAATTACCACTAGTATCAAGAAACTTATTGTCGCAGCATGTTCATATTCAAATTAAGTGTCAGGGCGAATGTTTTTACATAGATAATTAACCTGAGATAGGATCAAACCTCCGAAAAGAAGGAAAAAAAAACATTGTATAATAAATAAAATGGCGCTCGTTCGATTTGGACGCTGAAAAATTTCGTTTCCAAATAAACGGTATTCAGAAAATAAACGTGACTTAAAGAGAATCAGAATCGAATCTTATCGAAAAAGAAAGCGCAATTTATTTAGCAAACTTTTTTAACTTTAAAAAAATCTACTTCTGTTTATACAATTTTTCTTTCGCGTAAACCAAATCTTTTAGTTAAAAAGAACAATTTTTTTTCCATAACGCATTCACATTTCCTATTAACGTTATTTATATCTTTTGGTATTTCTCCCTCTTGTGTTTTATTCACTAATCAAAAAATGCCGTTTCGTATATAACGAAAAGATAATTATTATCTTGCGCGGCTGAGTTAAATTCAATAATGCGATTTTGATTGTACGGCAAATGAAAAAGCGTATTATTTTCGCGTGGTTGACGTTTATTTTTTGTCACGCCCCAGAACGCGCGGGCGAATCTTGCAAATAAACTTTTGAAAGGCAAAAAATCGATTCGAAACCAAGAGAAAGGAACAAAAAGACAAAAAATATTTTTTTTTAATCACAATGCAAGCGAGTTGCTTTTGGCAGATCCGGCCAAAGACAAAGTTGCTGAATAATTCCTTAGAAAATGCATTTTCAATCTAAATAACAAAATAATGACATTGAATTTAGACGAGGGCGTTAGCAGTCTTATGCTCTACATTTCGAGTAAAGTTCCAACGTAAGTGCATTCCCGGACTCGTTATAAAGTCGAAATACATCATTACAAAGTTGTATAGAATTCATTTTGAGTTGGCGAACAGTTAGTTTGATTATTTAACTAACGCGTGTGCAAAATTCACGCGCGATGAAATGTTAATTAATATATATATAATATACCCACGTAAAAATTCATGTAGGGTTCACATAAGAACCTTATATGTTCTATATATATATATATATATATATTATATGCTATTATTTATGTAATATATGTGCTACTATGTATGTAGCATATATGTGGGAACATTTGTATATGTAGACAGGTAAGACAAAATCCAAAAAATTACATATATGTCACCATTTATGTCACATTTATGCCACATGTATGTCACATGCATGGTACATATATGACATATTTGGGAACATATAAGACAAAGTCCCACAAAATTATATATCTATCACTATTTGTGTAACATATATGACTACATACATGGAACTTATATGACAACATATATATTTCGTCTTACCTGGGTAGAGATTTTCTAGAGATCAGAAAAAGTCAAACGTTGTTAATGGCAAGTATATTGTGAAAAAAAAGGTTGATCAAATTTGAGCAATACAGCGAGACTTTCTTTGTGAAATATATCGGACTAAAATGAAGTTAAGCTGAAACTCGGTTCTTAAGCTGCTTCTGAAATATTCGTCATCGTGGAGCGTGTTTTCAGTTATTCTCCTGAATCACGTACCAAAAAGTTGACTCCTTCTTTATCTTTATTATTCTCGCGTAAAACGAAAGGGACAACTTATTGCGATATTGCAATCGATAATATGATCTACGGCTTGTCAAACAGCAACTTTTCTTCATTCAATTCGAATATTCGAAACTATCATTGGTGTAAACTGCTTTTTGCAAAATCAATTTTGATTTTAGCAATTTATCGTTGCTTACTTTTTTCTGATTTTCTGATGATACATCAAAAGGGGATGAGTTTAACATGACCATGCATAATTGAAAGTTGTTCACAATGTTCAGACATAATTTTTAAGTTCGCTGCTGTGAATTAATTATCAGTTGTTGGTTTTAGTATCAGACAAATTTAAATCTCAGATACATTCGTTATCAACAAGCTTTTGATTATTCATCACTTGTCTACCCGGTAAATTAGTACGTCTGATTAGAGTCTGAAAATAAACGTGTAAAATAAAACAAAATCTTAGCAGTTTTAAATAAATTTGAAAATAATTTATGATGCTTTAAATTTCAAAAAAAAAGTTTAATGATTCCTGAGTTTAAATCTATTTTTGTTCCATGAAAATTGCCAATTTTCTTGATCAGTTTGTTGCACTGAAGAATAAAAAAATTTAACAACTCAGCTATCAGATTTATACTTTTAATGGCGTTACCATAAACATAAAATATTTATGTTAACGTCAGTATTCTTTTCTCAGCAGTGTAAGATTTATTGATAGCCGTTTGATTTTATGAAAAAGAAGAGCGTTGATAAAAGTGACTGCGAAACTTGAATACCGATTGGCGCAATTTTCCGATCGAACTGAAGCACATCCCGCGCGGATAATAAGAAGCCCCGGAAAAAGCGCTTCTCTGCCGGTGCTAACAAAATCGACAATGAATCGCGATTAAGTATCCCGATAGCGTTAATACGCTGTGCATATCAATACCGCTTCAGCGGCGACAGAATTTATGGCCTGGCGAAGTGCACTTCGCTGTTTCAGCTAGCGGAACACTCATCAGATATGCACCCTTTCAAATATCGAGTAATTGACATACAGGTTCTTCGGTTGGCAACAAAAAAAATAAAAAATAAAAGTAATAATCATAAAAAATTGCATGGGAACAACGCTTCCTACTCTTGGTTGCAAATTTTGAATTATGTCCGAAATAAAGTGATGAATACTCTCGCTGACGATTATAAATCACTTAATATAATGTCTACTTTTTTCCCTTTTTTTTCTTTTTTTTTCTTTTTTTTTCTTTTTCCTTTTTTTTTTATGAAGACTTTGCCTGAAAAATTTTGAGGTATTAAATAGGCGTGATAGATGGGACAAAGCGACTTGACTGATCGGGATTATTCCTGGACGAATAATCCGACACAGATTACCACTGTCTTCCC
>JABFPM010000984.1:0-23319 GCA_022817325.1 Idris sp. 1 HC-2018 | reverse complement strand
CTTTCAAGTTTATATTCCAATGACTCCTTAAACATTCACTTGAGTAAAAATTAATCTCAATTCAGAACGAACTATATACAATTTCAAGTGTCTAAGTGTAGAAACTTTGTACAGCTATAAATTATAAGCACTTGTTCTTATATATCTTTTCTCAAAAGCTTACAAAAAACATTTTCTATCTTTGAAACTAAAATTTAAAGCTACTGAAAATAAGTTTACAAAATTTCAGTTTAATAAATAGTTAACTACACACTGTTTAAATTTAGTTTGTCATCTCAATAAACTAGCAGACTTGTATTCATGAAAATTCATAAATTCTAAATACGAATGTTACAAAAATAAAACAACTTTTTCACTTAAAAATTTGATATCAAATTAAAGCGACTTATACTCTTCGCTGCATAAATGAAAATTAATTAATTTTTTAATCGTTCGCGTGTGCAGTCATTTTCATTTTTTTTATCTGTGTATTCACATCAGAATGAATTATCGAAAAAAAGGATGTCATTAGATTCAATTAGTGTTATTCATAGAGACAAAGAGAAAGAACAAGCGAGCGCATTTCATGAATCTGAATTAACGTAATTTGACGGGCCAAAAACAGACGACACTAATAATACAGCTTTAAACGGAAACCCTCGTTCAACGGAACCAGGTGACGAAAGTTCAATTCGAGCGGCATAATTTTTCGCTACCTTCTAGGCACATCTGCTTGCGCATGCCAGCAGCAATTGTCCCACTATTTTTAGAGTCCGAAAAATGATCGCTCGTGACAAAATGTTGATGAACAATTATTTACATAGTCTGACAAAATGTGTCCCGAAAACGGAAACTGTTTATATTTATCGTTGATAATTGGACGACATTTCAGATATTTTTTACGCCTGTCTAATATTAAATTAATTGGATAATTGATCGCGACTCAAATATTGATGCTCCCTCGTTAACTCGGAACAGTGTCAAACATTAACTCTGCAATAATTGATTTGATCAGCTTGAAAATGTTGCTCCGAGGGATGACGAATTGGTTTGACTCAAATCGCGCTACTTATTTTCTCAGTGTTAATGTTTGTGTCTGCTTTTTTTCTCCTTCCTTTTTCTCGTCTAATTAATTAACACGCCTGAAGTGTTAAAAGAACTCGAAAAAAACGTTGCAAGGCTTTTTCTTCTCCCAAAGTGAAAGTTTTTCAGCCGGGTAAAATCGAGTCGGGTATTTTTGGGTGCCACCGGCGGCGTAGATTGATTGGTTCGTCGCTCGTGGCGCGCGGAATAATTATTCCTCGGTTCTGAACCGCGCTCTGCGAATTAGCCCGGAATTCAGACTTGGAATCGTGGTTTATCTGCCGTGACAGCGATTCATAGATCTTCAGCGACCTAAAATTATATTTTCGATGACGAAATTGTGATAATAATAACATTTTAGATCAACAAAAATAACATTTTTTATTTTATTGTTTCGCAATAACACTTATTGCGTGTGTTTAGATTTGAGATAGGAATAAGGAAAAAAGTTTTATATTTTTTAAATGAAACTAAATAAAATAATCAGCACGATTTGCTGGGCGATTAATTTGTTATGTAAAACACGCGGCAGTTTCGACTCTGGTATTTTGAATTTCAATAGTTTGTTTTGTCGCAATTTTTACAAGATACGAAACAAATAATTATTGTGAGCTGTGTGCGCTCATGTATTGCTTGTAGATTGGCAAGTATGCAATTTTTTTTGAAATGCTTTCGTGACATGATCGACGCATGATAAGCGTATTTGTTTCTCGAGTTCTTTTTATTTTTTCGTTATATATATGTATATACACCAAAGTGTTTCATATTAACATAAATGCACAAAGTATAACAGCCACTTATCTTTCTTTCCATAATTATATTGAACGAATTGACGTTAACATTAGCTATAATTGTAATTATGGTTATTTCAGTTTGACCCGATCGGATCAATAATTTGTTAAAAAAAATTCGACTCTTTAATAAAGCTGATTGATCGAGGTATTGGCAATGGAATTAAAAGACAATTTAATAATTACATACAATGTTCAATACTTGTTCATTTAACAGTGAGCATTTCGTATTTGAACTGAAATATCAAATTAAAAGTTTTAATTAAAAAAATTATGTAAAATAAGTTAATTTTTTACTTTATGTGAATATTATTTAAAAAAGAAGTTTATCGAAAAATTGATCATTAATTTTTACTTGGTATAACTAAAAGTAAACAGGAAATGAAAGTTTTTGAAAAAAGTTGAGTAAATGCTTGTTTTCTGACTCATTGATCGACATGCATTTTGATGCTTATCGGCAAAGGAGTACAAATCCATCGCGATAGTCTGCCTTATTAAAGACTTATGCATGTCGTTCGGCTTATAATTCGTAGAATTTAAAGTTCGTCCAATTTCCCACACGCAACAATTATTAGTTACGAAAACAACAAAAGCATTATGACACATGACTAATATTCCATACAAGTTCGCTGAATGCAATTACTCGGACATGTCTCAAGATGTCTGATCATATGTTTCGAGATGAAAGTTTTGAATCGAGTTATTAGAAACAATGAACTTTGATGTTTCATATATTGTTAACTGATAACCAACTTTTGCAACACGATTTGTTACCGGTCTGTTCAATTTAATTTTTTTCATCTTTTTTGTAACACATGTTTAATGTTCAGTTTCATAAACTGAAACATATTTTATAAGACAATAAAATTTACAACAATTTTTCAACCAATTAAAATAACATTATATAGTTTTAATTTTTCAACTCTGCAAATTTTTTCATGCAGAAAATAATGATCATAAATAATGTTTGACGAGTTCAAAAGCACTTCTAAAAATGAATAAAATCAACAATAATTTTTCAATTATAAAATAAAAATGATACAAATTTAATTTTTCAGCTCTGCAAATGTTTTAACTTGGAAAATAATGACGATGAAAAAAGTTTGACAAGTTTTAAAGCACTTCTAAAAATGAATGACTTTTTATTTACGCGCCTCTTGACCTTTTTTTTTTATCTCTAGTACGTCATCCCCTTTACGAGCATATTTCTGCAAGGCACGTGTTCCTGACGATTCGTTCTACGACGCGTCGAGCGTCGTTACGACGGGTATTATAATATAATAAGAATCGGGATTAGCATTGAATGAAATGGGCGGCGCGCGACGGAAGGCAATAAGTCCAGGCGGCCTTTTACGACGCACACGGTGGTCCGAGCCTTAAAATACGTAAAGAACTCTCTCACATGTATACGTATCCGCACACTCCTGCCTTTTCATCTTTTTTTTCCAGTGTATAACTTTCTTAGCCGCGATTCGCGCGCGCCAACTTCCACTTTGACTCGAAAACCATCATCATTAGCCTATGGCTTCATTGCATTCAGTTAACCGCCCTCTACATTCAAGCCTACTGTTAATTTAATTAGAAAGAAAAAAAGTAATGAGAGAGTAAGCTACGCCTACTCGTTAAAAGTGACAAAAAAAGTTATAAAACAAGTGGTTTCATACAATGTTTGAAATAAAAAAAGTTAATATTGAAAATCGTCTGGGTTAATTAAAATTTATAATTACAAGTGATAAATGGCAAAGATAAGGTGATGGCTGTAAATAAAGAAAACAAATTGCATTGTTCTAACGTATTACATTTCTTGACACGCATTGTGACAGATTTTTCATTAGAGTTACTGCACACAATACATTTAGTAGTTATATAATTGTGAGCGACCAATTTGTTTATAATTACCATTGTAACTACAATTTGTATGACGAGTGTTCACTGTAATTGCCATTTATAATAAAGTATGAAATATGTACAGTTTTGCTTTGATCGTTTGTGAATTTTCTTCTAAATGATTTTTGACCAAATTTTTTATAGGCAAAAATAGTTTTTTCGTCCGTAATAAATGTGGTAAAAAATTACTTGCAAAGTAAAAGTACCTGAAAAAAGTTCATACAATTATATTACATTTTTGGATACTTTTTGGAGTATTGCAAGAAACTTTTGACCAAATTTGTTATGAATAAAAGTATTTTTTTCGTATCTAAAAAAATCTGTCAGAAACCGCAGCATAAAAAACATTAAAAATGTTAATATGTTTGTATATGAAGTTTATTTTAATTACTTTGGTATAGTTTTATTAGTATATAGTTTATTAAATTTCACCTCGACTTATTAAACATGATTATATCAAAAATATATTGAAATCACAAACTCTTTTGATAGTGTGAAAGTAATTATGATTACTACAAATGTATCCTTGATAACATTTTGTAATTTTCTTTCTGCTTATCATAAATTGTGATTATTATTGTTAAATAAAGAACCTTTTATTTATACAAAGTATGTTGAATTTAAAAATGTATGCTTTACTATTTATACACATGTGATGGATTATGCAAACTGCTTTTCTTCTACACGAGATTTAAAAGCATGTATTATTCATATTAAATATAAGCAATTTCTCTCGCGTTATAAGCGAGAGACAAAAGTTAAAAGAAAATGTTGCAAGTGACAAGTAAAAAGTCGAACAAGTTTTCTGATCTTGTATATGCATATACATATAATCCAGCACACCAGATGACAGCGTATCTAATGATTTGTATAATTAGACAAGCGCTAATTAATTAAGTTGAAATAAAATTGATAAAAATGAATCGCAAAAATGTGTGCGATATTATTTTCTAAAGTGCCGGTGATAAATCAACTTTGCACTCTTGTTGACAGTATATAAGTATATTCACTGTATTGCAACAATGAACATGAATAAATAATTTATCTAATGACTTTCATTAGAGCACTGCTTGTACGTAACTATTTCTATATAATTATGTCACCGTGAATTATGAGCAGTGCCAATTAATCCTACGTTTGCATCAAAAGTAAACTGATTAAATATTGAAAAAGCGGCATGAAACGTCGGCACGTAAAAAAGGCATCGCTTGGTCAGCCGCGTTATCGCGTAAACAAAAGAACGCCACAAATCATGGGAAGGCGCGACTCTAATAAATCTGATTACTTTCATCTTTTCCCTGCACGTTAACAGCACTTTTTGCTCGTTAATTAGAGTCACGAGTCGCGTTATTTCGTGCCTCACTGTTGGTGCACGAGACACACGACGTAGTTCCGATTAACCGGAGCACGCGTCTGGTTCACGACCGTTAATCGTTTACCGGCATCAAACTTTTTTAACTGTTCCGCCAAATAAAATGCACGAGAAAAACGTCATTAGTTTTTGGACTAAACTTTCCGTGTTCGTCTTTTTGCCATCATTTTATCTTACAAGCAAAAATTTCTTGTGAGCGAAATTGTATTCTATAAAACTGTTTGAGAAGTATATTTCAATCTATGTTTATTTAAAATTTTAATCTTATCAGATGAAGTTAAAAAGTTAATGAAGAAATCCAAATATTGCATTGATTTGTGTATACAAATAATATAAATATGAAGATATCGAATTACTGATTGAATTTGTTGTTGCAGTAGAGAAATCAATAATAGTTAATTTTAATAAATTCTAGTATCATGTAAAAATGATGAACTCAATTTCAATTTATTCATTTATAATTTAATAAACGACTTATTTTAGTTTTAGATGTTAAATTATTTCGTGAAAAAGTTTAACTTTTCTAGGATATTTTCAAAAAAACTGGCTATATATAATGGCAAAATAGATAATTCATTCCAGAAGTGTACACATAAATTTTATTTTACGATATTTATATTGTAATATGTAAAATATAAAAAACTTGATTTTCAATCTGAGAAAAAGTCTGAATCCTGTGCGCGTTTTATTATAAATTATTATTGCTTGATAAATATTTTATAACTTACAAGTTAACATGCATTTATGTACACATACAATTTATAACATGATAAGGTAAACTTGTTTTTACATTGACATCTCTTTCATGTGTCTCTGACGGTTATTTGAATTATACATACAAATAATCTGTCGATGGTATTCATTTATCATACCGCAATATGTTATTGAATATTTTTTTATTTTTTTTATTTATACATGCTAATTTTTTAAACTAAATAAAATTATAATAAAAAACACTTAACATTGAAGACTATGTTACATTTTTAATTTCATATAAATGAACTTTTTCAGCAAGAATTCTTATCTTTTTTTTAAAATTCAGAAAATTTATTGTTATTTAAATTGTATTTGCTGCATTTTGTTTCTAACAAAAACTACGTGTAAACAAGACAAAGTCCAGAGAAAACTCCGGAAAAAGTTAGCTGAAAGTTTTAGTCATTTGAAGTTATACAGAAATCGTAACAGTGGAAGGAAAATAGAATACGACGAAAAAAAGGTCGACAAAATGTCATATTACTTAATATGAAAATGAGACTGAAAATGGTACGCGGATGTTGGTCTTGCACAAGAAGTAAAGGAGGGAGGGGGATATAATTCGGAATTCTCAGCGTAGCGGGTTGTTCTTATAACGCGGAGAGGACATAAAGAAAACGGCTGGATTTCTCGATTGGCCGTGACCGTACGATAAAATTATTGCAGCGATGTGCATTGTGCAGAAGAGTATATATGTACGTGACTCGCATAATGCACGCGTACTTATGGACGCCCGGTTGGTGACCGATGCCGAGCGCGCACCATTTCCAGCCGCGTAACAATAGTTGAGTCGCGGACCACCCGTGGCTCGCCATTATATCCGCTCTGCGTATGTCCCGCAAGCCGATTGGCCAGACGGTTAAATGACAACATAAATATCACGCGGGCAACTTTTTGTTGATCGCAAAACCGGGTCTGGCAAAATTAAACGCTTCTTCGTTACGTCACAACTAAACGTCTTGATCAATTATTGCCGGATAAATATTTAACTTTTATCCACTTTTTAATTCTTGGTAATTAAAAATAGAGTAAAAGTTTATAAGCGTTTTTATTTTTGCAAGTTGATTTAGAAAAGAGGTTTAGTGGAGAATTTACGGGGGGGGGGGGGTTGTTTGTAAATAAAACTGATTTAGAAAAAAGTTTGCTAATTATTCAAGACGAATATTTTTAAATGAAGAAATACTTTTGTTAAATGGAACTTGCTTTAAAAAACAGATCATCGTTTTTATTCTAATAATTAGGATACTTTAGACAGATTTAGAGAAGTATAATTGATTTATGATGTATAGTGTAGGTTCCAAAAAATAACCTTGACAACAAAATCAATGAATTTGATTAGTTATATATGAACAGAAGTAATTTGAAATGAATAGAACCATTTGAATCTCCAAATATGTCATTTCCGAGAACCTTAATTCAATTTACAGTTTTATATAATTTGATTTCAAAGCATTCAATTTCAATTTCTACCATAAAAAACTTATTTCCATGTCAAATATCAATACTACATAAGTTTCATTAATTTTATTTAGATCAACTATAAGTTTTCATATTTATGAAGTTGATCAAAAAATTGTTAAAATAAAGGATCTAAATTACTTTATTCATTTTATGACATGATGTATTTTCGGTAATCATAACGAGATCATAATCTACAAAGATATTGATTCGTAGAATGTTTCAAAAACTCATCAGAAATTGATAAAGGAAATCTCTTGACCCACATAAATTAACACGCAGACCATTTACTGTTGGGCAACTCTCTGAATAAATCATATTATGAAAATCAGTTACAAAACAAAGATTTCATCCTTTTCGGCTCCTTAAAAGAGTCGTCCTGAAACTCGAAACTTATAGGCGCCGAAAACGGCAGCACCTAAGCTGGACCTAATAAAATCCCATTGTGCTACCATTAGCCGCTTAACGTCACGTCACTCCAAACTTTCATAATGCCCCTACCTCAGCAGCAGGTATTTTGAAATTTCATGGACCGCAGGTCACGTGTCCGGTCAATTTATTTAAGAAAAACCTCATTATCGCGACCACTTGACTAACGTATGTGCAGTATTAAATGACGCAATAACTGTAAAGCCAGTCATACAGTGACATTAATTACGCGGACAAATTTATTTTGTTGTGAACAATGCATACAAAAGCTCGAGAGTGATTGAATTACAAGGGTCATCTGTGTGTTTCCAAAATTCCAGCCACCAGTCTGGTATAATTCACTGTCGTGCTTCTTTTTTTCTCGCATTTTTTTTCTTCTCTGCCAGAGAGAAAAGCTCTTTGCAATGCTGAACGGAAATCAATGCTCGTTTCTTTTCCAGGGAAATCCATATGGACTAAAGGACGCTACGGGAATGGGGATGACGGCGGATATGGGAGCAGCATGGGGCACCGCTGCACTTCAACCTGCCGCCACCGGCTACTATCCATACGATCCAACGCTCGCTGCTTACGGGTATGTATAAATGTTACTAAAATTATTCTCAAAATGTTGGCTCTAAAATCAAAATAATGTTGCCAATCAAAGTAAACATCAAATTTCAGTACTTTTCTATATTAGAGATCCTCAAGATTCCATAACATTTTTTGGTTAGGGAATTCTCCTGGAATCTTTAACATCTACTGACCCAGAAGATATCGTATCCTGTACGCAAGTTGACTATATTTTGCAGTTTTCCTAAAGTAGATATAAATCCGATTTCTCAATCCATCAAAGACTCCACCGCTGAACATTGACGTATCTTAAATCTAACACCAATAGGGCTCCGAGATTAAGCCCCGCTAGAGTTAACCGTTTGATTTCTCAGCGGCAATTACACGCAGCGTATCGTGTCCACTTCTCACCTGCACTTTTATCATTAAACAGAGTATTAAATTCCAGTGTAATTTCTTGTTGCTTCGTTCTGATGGTAATCCCCCACGTCATAATGTGCCCCTCTATCCAGATACGAAGATCATTACAACACACGAACAGCGAATATTAACGCAGCCGATAAGGATTAGCGTCGAGATAGGATCTCAAGATCGGGTAATATTGGCCGCAAGTTTTTCTCGCGGAACAAGTAGACCGCGTCGAAGGGCTTAATCGTGATCAAGCGCCCCGCTATCAGCGTCGACATATCAAAGACGAACGCTTACAAAATGGCTGTAGCTGGTCTAGAGTCAAGAGTGGGCGTACATAATGGAGAGACCCCTAGATTATACTCTGCAAGTGCAGGAGAGAATATGCGGTGGTAGTGGCAACGATGGTAGTGGGCTCGAAGAGAGCCGCCGCGTGGGTTTATTGATTGGCTTCCTCCGAGCTTCTCTTGTCGCGCGTCTTTGTCCCGCTGTTGGCCTCGTGTGATCGGGCTTCACACTTGCAGAGGCACCCCCGTGTGAAAGCTGTCTCTGTCTTTTGTCCATGAGCACCCTCGTCCCACAGGTGCTTTGCGAGCTTGCTGTTTGGTCGACGTTGCGGATACACGTGACACGGTTATTGCGTTTTGTTACATTTTCCTTTATAGCTGAGGTCTTTATATACAATTCAGACTGTAGTATTGGAAATTGAAGAATTTTGAGAATGGCACTTTGGAGATTGTCGTGTAGTTTCGATGTTTGAGTTGTCAACTTTTATGAAGCTGATCTTTTCTTGCTGTAAAAATGAAGAGGACAAATGTTTGCACGATGTTTCTTGTTCGAAGATTTTTGTAGAAAATGTTGCTTTTTAATTATTTTAAATATGGTTAATTTTAGTCAATAGCTTTGTTATTTGTTAGTTTTTTTTATAATTTTGTTTACATTATATTGTGATTAATGTAGTTTGTAAATTACATACATTTACAAATAATGACAAATTATGAAATTAGAACTTTTTAACAATTTCTAGTTTATTTTTATTACATAATATAATTTATTACAATTTCATACTTTTTTTAAAATTGAAAATAACTCATAGCTTTTTAATCTGAAAATATTGAAAAAAAGAACCATCTAAAAATTGTTAATTAAATTATTTTAATGACAAATTAAATCAATCACTTATTATTCAAAAAATTACATGCTGCCGTTTAAATTATGAAATCGATATTTACGTACAAACATTTACGTGATTCGTTAAACCAAGTATAAGTCGTTTCATATTAATCGAATATCTGTGAAGTTCTATTTTAATGAAAGAACTCGATCAAATGCAATTTTCAAGGGATACAAAATCAAATTTCTTTTTTTTCAATTTGAGAAATAACCTGTACAAATATTACAAATTTAATTACCAAACTAAATGAAATATTACACACAAATTTAACATTTTATTTTCTTCCAGTTGAAATGACTACAGTATAGTACTTGAATTGTTTGTATAAATTGAAAACTACATTTAAAGAAATAAACGTAAATTAAATTTGTTGAAGTCAAAGAAATAGAACAAGGTTTATTATAATATTGTCCTTTTTTGTAACTACTCGAATTCTAGACGTTAAGTTTATTTTACCTAGTAAAATGACAATGGCAGTATAGGTAACATTGTCCAACGTACTCGTTATTTTGTGTTGCGTATGTGCTTTTTAGTCGTGACGGTTTGTCTTTATATTTGCGTACATGTGCACTCGCACGGGAATGTATGAACCCTACACGACGGGGACCGCCATTGTTTTATGCCGAGGGTATAAAAAAGTTTGCCAGAGAACGTGGGTGGACGTAGGTGAATATGACTTTCAGAATCGCCAACACCTTCCCCCACACACCCAAAGTATACGCGCACGACGCTTTTTATTCAAACACTGCTCTGCGTCTTTTTCAAAGAATACACATATCGTTGGTCGTAACAGTCTGTTCTATTTTCAAATATATATACACCTTTTTTGCCTTTTTCACATTTTCCCCCTTTTTAAAAGCACTTTGCTTTGAATTTTTTTTATTTCAACTAACTCAATTCAAATAACAAAATAGAAAAACTACTATTATATTTAACATTCAAAAAATCGTTTCTACTCATTCGAGATAATTTCTTTCATTTGTTTAAAAAGAAATTTTGCATAAATATAATTTAGAAAATGTTTTTAGAATTGACTTTAAAAGGATTTACGTTACATACAATTTTCAATTCATTTAATCGATGGCAATTTTTTTTAAATAAAGGAAAAGCTGACGAGAAAAGGGTATTATAATTTTTCTGGCTAAGCGTGGTTGTCGTAAATCGACGGGCATTACAGTACAACCCTTGGCGAGTGTCCGGGAGGGTCGACTTGTATTTTCCACGGCGTCTCTGCAACACTCGAGGCTATTCAATAAAGGCGCCATCTCTCACGAAAACCCCTTCGTTCGCACAGGCGCGCACGAAACCCTCCTAACAGGCACCCTTTTCACTTTTCTCTTGGCAGCCGAGCCGCCCCCGCGGCCATCCCGCTGGCTTCCCTTATCCGCGTATGGGAATGTACAACGCTCCTGCGCTGAATTCCCAAAAAGAGTCGTGCGGTGAAAAACGATCATTTCTACCCTAGTCGAGAGCATCACTCCCAAAAAAGATACGCTTTCTTTTTTTTTTTCCTTTCAGACACAATAACGACCAGAATATGCGTGGCTTTTTTTATTTCAGAAAAAAATTATTCATCTAGAAAGTAGGTAAATAATTTATAAAAGCTGATAAAAAAGAAATATTTGAAGTGACCAGCATCATGATTGGATGAATAAATGGTTTATTATTTATTTATTATCAGGTGTTAAAAGAAAATTATTTAAGATTTATTAACAAGAAATAAAATAAAATTGATGTGCGAAGATTTATACGTTATAGGAATGTGACGACGTTTAATTAATTCAACACATTTTCAATCACGAAATTATTTGTAATCAATATACGTGTCAATGAAATATTTTGAACCTGGATGTTCGATCTTGCTTTGTGATAATGAAAATTTGCATCGCGCAATCTGAAACTCCGGTTTTTTTTTATACATTCTTATTTAAGCTTTTTATGCATTTGTCTATTTTTGTCTTCTTCTTCTTTCTGCTGGGTTTTACGCCTTGAAATCAAAGCCAACAAAAAACTAGTGGATAACATTCATTAAATGGTGATCGATAGTTGCTACAAACTCGCAATTGTCGGACAAATGTAAAACCATTTTCATTCTTAAACTCTATTATTTTCAAACTGAACTTTAAAAGCGCAATTCACATGGACATTTTTTGTAAGCATCGCTAGTATGTTGCTAAGCATCGTGTTATCCCGTTATTTTGTTATCGCCGGCCCAACACGGGACATTCTAGTCAGCCACAAATTACGATAAATGCGACGGCTTAATAACATTGATGCGTGCCGTGTATTGTCGTAGAATATATCTAAATAATTTAGAATAAGAAAGATGTATAAAATGTTTTCATTGTAGCTATTTATTTTTGCTAAACGATGTGTAATCAATTCAGATAATTAAATATTTATTCATTAATAACATTTTTATTTCTAAAATGACAAACTTAAGATAAGTTCACTGAAATTAATTAATGTTCATAAACAGAGTTTCTAATAAAGGTTGAAAATGTATAAAAGACCCAAATAAACATTTGCATTAGTTAATTAAAAGAAATGTCATACAAAGTATTTCAATTATGATGTCATTAAATCAAATGAATCAATAATCTAGTTGGCTTTTTATATTAATTTGTTTATTGATAGATTGTAACGATAGGTTTTCACTGATAAATTCATAAGTTCTCATGTTTCAAACCCCGTTCTTTCATTTGCAATTTAATTAGCTATAAATCAATTTTTAAATTCAACATTTTATCGTATTAAGACACTTAATTATAAGTCCATTTAATTCAGTAACCTGTTTTCACAGCTAGTTGCAATAACTCATATCACTAATAGCAAATAATTATTTACAATATCCCCGAGTATTTAGCGACAATACGTGTGAACTATTCGAACTATATATATCACTTGTTGTTTGATGCAACTTAACTGCGAGAAAGCGGACTTCGTTCCTTTAATGGCGTAATTGATCTCGTCATTTCGTGAGCAATGATTGGCGACGTTAAACAAGAAGTGAGCCAGGTCCCGAGGGGTCGAAAGACGATACTAACTCAATTTTAACTCAAAAAGGGAGTCCCAACTTTTTCGAGTCCGATCACGACGAGCGCATTGCAATAATAGCCTGTTTTTTATTTTAGCCGGCAACCGGTTTCCCGGTTTTATTTTTCTAACCGAGTCCAATGGACGACAAAGAAGATCGCCAGTGAAAAGTCAGGCGACTGTAACAGTACGACCCGCATTGTAGGAAAAATATTTCGCGTTCCACTGAGTCGCGTTAGACATGTACGTGTGAATTCTTAAACGTTCCTTTTTTGCTCGCCTCATTTCGGACAAAAAGTTGACCTGAGTCTATCTTGGCAAAAGAGTTTTCACTTGAATTATTGTATACTTTACACTTGCACAGAAAACTTATTAAAACCGAGTAATTATATTACATTTTAAACTGAAAAGTTTTTCTTTTCAAATCTATATTTAGAAATCAGCATATATATAAAATTCGAAAGTTGTACAATTTTGACATTTGAAAGCAATTCTTTTTTCTACAGTGTGTAGCTATATACAATTTAAGCGAAATATTGTATGCATATGCTCCACATATATAGAATATCTAAATATCTAACATCTGCAGCCTAACTCGATGTAAATCAATATCTGGTACAGCAAAGCTCGTTGGAATTGTACAACTCTCGGAGGCAGACAATTGGCCCAGCTAGAAAGGAATGCATTTAGTGTGAAACTTAGCGGGAACATTTGCCTTCGTCGCACATGTACCAGGCAGGATTGTCTCGGAACAGCGGAGATTCGTCGAATTAATGCGCCTCGATGGCTCTTGTTTCGCGAAATAAGCATGACACATGCCGTATAATGCGGATGCGCGTGCTGTCAGTGCCGGGTATTAGATTCGGCTATTGGATTGGGCGTAGGGCTCTACAGCTACGTTTGCATTTCCGGACGCGCTTGTGTGCAACTAGCAGTGTGCATATACGGGCGACGTAATTACGTGCCGTCTGCCAATATTGGTTAACCTTTCGAGGTTGACGCCACCATATGCAAAGCCCCTAATGAGCAACTCGAGTGTCAGTATTGCCTTCTGCCCCTTCGCAATATCCATATCGTTATATTACCTGCGCTTTTCATATCTCCACTTTGTCGCGTAATTGTGACGTTTTTTTGGAAAAAAAGAAATTGTTTATTTCATTTTCTGTCCAAGTACAGGATATATAAAAGTTGCGAAATTGTCGTCATTATATAGAGAAAGTTTGCTGACATTTATTTACAATGCACAATGTATTTTCATTACTTTTCCGATACTCAGAGCACAATCAGCCAGATTCGGACCTGTTGCATAGCTCAAAGAAGCAACCCTTATAATCTCGTTGATTAACGTTGGAGATTATATTCTCGTTTTCGTCTCAACTTTTGCGAGGTCTCTTAAACGGAAGTGCTGTTTTTTATGCCGCTGAATAAATTCATCGTTTAAGTTTTGAATTATACAATCAAGTGTAACAGCAGTTTCTTTTTTTGTTTTTTTTATTTCTTTTTTTTCAAGCGAAAGGCTTTCCCTAAATCGCGTGTTTTGACCAACCGTAAAATAAATTCAAGAGAACGGTTGTTGAACAAGGTCTCTACGCTAAAGATCATAAATGAAAGAGGTATTTTTGTCGAATTTTTTTGCTACTTAAGCATCGTTTCTCATGTTAGTTTTACCATTTCATTGGCGGAGAAAACGCGGAGGCCGCCTTTCCCTTGTTTGAAGGGAGTTTAATAGAGGGTAAAAGCATCTCTCCGCCTTCATCCGCATCTCCGCCGCCGTAACCACTGCAAATTCAATCACCTTATACTCGAGCGTCTTTTTTTCATAGACTCGCGTTTCCCTTTCCACATTTCTCTGTTTCTTTTTACTATATTCAGCCAGTTCATTGGCCAATCTCGGTGATTGTGCAAAAGATTTTACGAAATGTATACAGAACAAAAATTAAATATATCATTAAAAGCTAGTCAAGTCAGCTTGGAATTTTGTATTCAAATGAATTAAAATTCTTTTAAATGTATTCATTATTAAAAGTATCCAAAAAATATTTAACATTTCAATTTTTTCCTTTTTGCAAGTTTAAAATGTTTTCTACAAATTGTTATTGTTTAAAACGTGTAAAACGTTTTGTTTGTATTATTCTCTAATGGGATAATTTATTTGATTATTGTTGATATAAACCAATGTGAAGTCAATCAAATTTCGCATTAGGTTGAGTGAGTCAGTAGAATTTAATAGAATCACCGCATCGTTAGTTAGGGTTTACCCTCCACGTCATACATATATATTCTGCAGCTCTTCAGCAACGGAAATTACTGCAGAGAGGGAAGAAAATATAGGGTCAGCGGGTATACACAGGGAGTCTGCAGGCCTGTACACTTACGAGCCAATAGTTTTTATTCAGATTTCGTGCTTTGCATAAAAATGATGATACACAAATGAAATACATTTTTTGTTGTTGCAGATATGGCGCGGGTTACGATTTGGCAGCGAGGCGAAAAAATGCCACGAGGGAATCAACGGCCACTCTCAAAGCCTGGCTAAATGAGCATAAAAAGAATCCATATCCAACCAAGGGTGAAAAGATAATGCTCGCGATCATAACAAAGATGACATTAACGCAAGTGTCGACTTGGTTTGCAAACGCCCGGAGGCGTTTGAAAAAGGAAAACAAAATGACATGGGAGCCGAAGAACAAAACGGATGACGACGACGACGCGGTGCTAAGTGATTCTGAGGACAACAAAGACAAAGACGACATCTCGAGTGATAATCGGAGTGACAGAGTGGGTGATGAAGCCAGAAGAGGACTGGATGACAACGGTGAGTAATTTTCTGTTTTTAATAAGTAAACTCGGATATCGAATCTACATGGAGAATGTTTACAAATTTGCCAGATTATGTAACTTGTGAATGAAAATTGGAAACACTTTTGTATATGTTTGCTGAGGTCGATTGAACATCCAGAAATTCGCAATGAATATCCGCGTGGCCAACGTCTATATCGCGAGGGTGGATATAATGCTCCATGTGTGGATAAACATAGTGACGGCTTGCGGGTTGCCGCGCGAAGAGATTAATGGCCTACGCTATGGTAGACAAGGACGAGGTGTGCGAGGGGGGTATTGGTAACACGTGAATCTGTGTGTTCACGTACAGGAAAAGCTTTGACAGTGTATACTAGGGTGCGATTCGATTTGAGTAGCCATCCGTAGGACCAATATATACTCCGGTCTATCCACACGGGTCTATATAGCAGTTCAGATACTGGCACTGATTCGAAGTACGTTGATATATCGGTGTGCTCATAGTGAGATGAATGGTGTTGGACCTTCATATAGTTGGCACATAAGTATTCCAATATTACTACTTTAGCCATCTGGTCCTAAATGTTAATTTTGTCAAAAAAACAAAGAAATTCTTTTTAGATTACACAAAGTTGAGAAATGATGATCATATTAAAAATAACAAATATTTTTAATATCGCATTATTGTCTGAATAGTAACTGAGTTTTAATTTGTCAATTAATAGCAAATGATAAAATTTGACGAGTGAAGGGTCGTAAGTTAAAGAGCCACTTGTAGACTCTACAGTAGTATCTATTTACTTGGTCCATAAGGTTCTCTTTATAAGAGGGTTCTGCTCTGTACTACCCTTAATCCAAACTTCCACTTATACTGCATTGTTTCTTCTCTCTTTAGTCAATCGGCAGTGTTTTGGCTTGCATCTCACTTTATTTTCTGACCTAGCAGTAGAGAGTTTCCCCTTCTAACTCGGGAATTATCGCTTGACGACCCATCAAGTATAACCCTCTGCCAACTCATTCGAACCTCTTAATGAAATTCTCACCCCTAACTGACTGGTTGGCTGACTCGGCTGGCTAGCTCGACGGCAGACTGTCTGAATGATACTAGAGTGCTGATAGAGATAAAGGCGAAGGGTGCAAAAAAGACAGGCAGACTGAAAGACCCGAGAAAGAAAGACAGACGCATGCCACTGGAGAATAGCCTAAAATCTCTCGCGCCCCAAAGTGGTAGCAGAGTTTACTCCCTTTTTTTCGCAGCGTCCCTTACGGCAGTGTCGTATAAGGGCGCACTCTTTTTTTTTCTTTTTTTTTTGGTACTATACATATATATATTCGTCTTCGTTTTTCAAACGACCCTCGACATATCGAAACCTCGCAATGACACGCATCCCGAGGCTCACTTTCACACTAGGGACTATAAACCATTAATGCCAATATTGCCGGCAGTGAAACGCTAATGCACCCTCTATGCATTTTAAATAATTAACGAGATCACGCGAGATACGTGTCAGAGCTATTTGATACTAACATTTTCAAGGGACCTTTTTAACCTCAGATTTATATCCGATTTTACATACCTTTAACATTAATCCCATTAAATGCTGTTTTATAAATGACACAATCCCTTTCTGACATATATTTTATTCAATTATCAAACTTGATCTTCAGAACCAATGAGGCATGTAAAAGCAGAACATATCCAGCATGACAAGGACCTCGACGACGAAGACGACCTGGACCTGGAAGAAGATCCGCGCGCCGCTGAGCATCCCTTTCATCATGCTATGCACCACCATCATCATCAGGGTTATGTCAGTGATGAACATCTCAAAGAGGAGGGAATCAAAAATGATTGCAACGCCGGGGGAGTACCAATCCCAGCGACGAAACCAAAAATATGGTCTTTGGCTGATACTGCTGCGTGCAAGACACCCCCGCCTCCTTCTCATCCCCATCACCAACAGTATCATCTGCATCATCAGCAGCAACAGCACTATGTTCAACAGCAACATCATGCAGCTAGTCAACCGCACCATCACTCGCAACAGCCCTGGCTGAGTTCCGGTGGTGCTGTAAGCTCCGGCTCCGGTGGCATAAGTTCCTTCGCTTTACCCTCGTCTGCCTCGATGAGTCCATCGTCCGCGGCAACGGCGCCATATTCCAGTGCCGGCACCAGGTACGGTGGATTTTTGTCTTCGTCCTCGGGTGGACCGTTACACTACAACCCCAATTCCTCATCGGGTTCAACTTCAAGCGCTTCATCCTCAGCAGCGACGGGGTTTCCCGAAGTTGGTACGGACACGCCACCCCAAACACCTCCCAACATGAAGGTGGCAACTCCGAATGGCGTGATACAGGGTCCTCCGGCTGGGTACTGCCCTGGTGGCAACGCCAATAATACCTCCAATAATAGCTCCAGCAACGCTAACCATTATGGATCCAATCACAGTTCGGGATACTTGTCAACGAGTTCCGGTTCGGCCAGCAGTGGTTCGTCGTTTAGTTCGCGATTGCAAAATTCACCACATAAAGACTTTTCGCCTGTGTCGCAGAATTCAATTTTACATCCCCACCAAACCACCGCTAGTTTGCCACCTTCTGAAGCAACAACAGCATTTAAACCATTCTATAAAGGGTAAGTATTTTTTGTTTAGAAAAAATAGAAATTTGTTTCTTCTACATAGATAATGATGTATATTTGGTTTTTTTATTGTAGGTCTCAAACTATGAACAGTGGATTTGTTTCTCCAGTCTAAACTTGTTTATTCTAAATACGAGTAATTAACTTTAGGTGAGTAAATGATATAATATTATTTAAATCTATTTGTAGGATTAATGCATTTATACACTTTGAATATCGTAATATATTTCTTATACAGAGAAAAAGCAAAACAAACTATAAACTCCTTGAAAGGTAGGCTGATTTAACAACAGTAAAGTGTTATCCGATCATGATCAGTCATGGTCAACGATCGGTTGAACTGGACAGGGTCTACAGCTTGCTCGTCCTCCAAGTCCAATGGACACCTTAGAACAATCGATAAGGAATTAATATCCGGATGAGTTGATTGGTCGTTAGTCTCTGAGCTTGCGTCGAAATAATAATGGCACATGGTATTGAGTAGCGTGTGGGTAGTCTGCAAAAGGAGAAGAAGAGTGAGAAAGAGAAACTATCGCCACCTTCTTGACAGTAACAAATGGACAGAGATTTCAATCAGTGAATGGAATCACCACGAGAGTTCGTCTTCTCTCTCTCTCGTTGTTTTTCTCCATCTCACTTGCACGTTCCTGCTCCATCCTTCTCGTACGCTTATCGACTTTACCTTCTAATTCTTTCGGTTTTTATTTGCTGTTTCTCTGTCTTTCAGAACTCTTGTTTGTTTTATTTTACTTTATTGTTTCTTATTCTTTCTCTCCTTTCTACTCGGACACACCTTGATTCGTCGCACAAGTACCTGATCCAGTCATTTGAATTTTTTTTATTTTCATTGTTTTTTTTTCACAAAGTAATCAGAACAAAAAAATCGCTAATCCAGAAATTCACTTGCATTTCAGCGTTATATGTATTAATTATATTGAATTTAATTTCATATAATTAAAATGAAAATAAACTAGAATTGATTTTACTTTTTAACGAACAAGCAATTTCATTCAGCTTCTTTTTGCACTACAGTTTTCTACTAAATTAAATCAGCAAACAATGAGACAAGAAAGTATAAAGCACAAGTTCTTTCTAAATTATTCAGTACTCAATTGAACGGTCTCTAATAATATATATATACGAAAATGAATTCTCTTCGATAATTTAATTTAGGATGTTTTTGTGACGAAAATACCATTGGGCAGCTATCCTGTGACAAGCAAGCGAAAAGGTGTTGGTTCCATCAGAATTCATTTCGAATAATGAAATGACTTTGACAATAGATCTCTCGCAGAAGTTTGAAAGTGTCCATCATTTTTTGGCACTCAACCCGATACGCTTCGACTCCTCTGTGAATTTGCCGAGGGACTGACTTTCTCCTTATCATTCTGTCTTTGTTTCGCGTAGTAAAAGAAACAAAGAGGAGGACACATTAAAGTTGCACATGTGTCTGTGAGCCGTGCAAACTTTTTGGACGGGTCTTTGGGTTATACCCGGGTGTTAGCGGGATCCCTTATCTACTGGCGATCTGATCCTAATTTATAGCCAAGTCCCAAATAAACTAGTTTGCGCTGTCGACACCTCTCGCGTCACCTCTTCTCCTCTCATTTCTCCTCTCCGATGTCGCCGTCGTGGTTACCGGTCCACCAAGTCAAGGCTTATGTATGCACAAACCTGACTCGTTCATCTCTCGGTCTAGCGACCATCCACCAGTCAAGCAGGTAGACTTATATACACAAATACTTATATACCCCAATACGAGAGACGATAAAGAGGAAGCCCAAAGCTACCTGGTAGGCGAAAAAAGTCTCCTCCGACGCCCGTGGTAATTGCCAATTAGCTCTGTGGATATTTAATTGCCGATGAAAGAGTGGCTGCCTGGCCTAACATGGTCATTTTGCCAATTTTTTACGGCTGTCAACGGCTCACAGTTTCCAACGTCATTTCGTAATATTTATTTAATTACCACACGCTGATTTTGACTCGTTCATATTTATTATTACATTTGGCTAGGCCTTATATACTTTCTTTAATAGTTGGTAGCTGAATTCTCTTTTCCTTTTATTGTCCTAAACCTTTTTTTGTAAACTCACTCTTTTTTCGACTCAGATTAGATGACATCGTGGGCCACTTTTCTTGTTAATCAGCACGTGCATCACTTTTTTTGTTTTTGACTGTAATTTCTAATTCAGGTTGACTTAAACTTTCCGAGAAATTCATTACCATAATTTCATCATTGCCCGTGTGTGTGATGTTTAAACTGCTGGGTACTCGAAGGGTTCTTCTCACAAACCGGGTGTCTTTTTAATAAATCCTTTTACCTTTTATACTTGCGGCATTTTGCATAAGTATAAAGACGAGACTTTCACTTCTGCTTTTTTGCCTCGAAATTTTCTGCCACTTTGGCTGTTCCGCTATCGCGCGGCACAACTTATATACACACACAGGCAAACAAAATTCAGTGACAATATTTTGGGGCGATCATATATTAGCACCTTGTTTTGCTACCAAGCTGAAATTTTAAAATTACCGACACATTTAAAATCTTCAAAAGCCTAACTTTATTAATGAACATTCATTATCCCTCGAATCTCATGTATATATTAATAATTAAATGAAATTCAAATTCAAAAGGTGACAAATAAATTATTGACTCTCTTTATATTTGCACGCCAAAATCTAGTAGTAAATTCGCTTGCTAATCGATTACACGACACTTTTCTTTATATTGATTGAATGGATAACAACTTACGTGATTGTCTTTGCTACGGAATCGTATGATTCGAGAAACTGTCGACACTTGGGCTTCACTTGGGTGAGATAGTAGATTACATAAAGCAGCAGAGCGTTTCTTTAAATGTCAAACTCAAGTAAATCAACGAGCGACATAAGACACAAACAACTGTACCACGAAAAACTGATAACAAAAATGTCGAAGCCAAATGTGAATTGTTGACTCACCAGCAATTGGAAGGTTCATTGGGGTAGAATTTGCGCGACGTCACTCAACGAGTACAAACCGTGCTACGGGCATTTAATGGTAGAACGAACAGTGATGGATGAGTGGGCGAAAAACGTTCCCATTTAAATTCACCAATCTCGCGCGTGTTGCGTGCTAAATTTTTTTTTCTTTTACAGCTTTCAAAATATAATAAAATAGTATGCAGTTTTTAAAAATGCTGATTTTCTTTGTAAAAGTGTTTGTTGTAATTGTGATGTCGAGTAAATTTGTATTCTCTCAGGGTTTGTGTAAAACAGATAAATGAATTGCGCATTTCTCTTCTGCGGGACACATTAATAGATATATCTTGTAAAATGGTTGAAGATGCAAGAGTTTAGCAGTTTCTCGTGGTTGACTTCGCCATTTGATACTATTGTTAAATATCAGAACGACAAATACTCGTGTTATTTATCAATTCCTGATGAGTATTCGATTACATTTCCGATTAGGCAACTCGGTTACCCTTTTTTCCACTTGCATGACGTGTACTTAGTATTACGAGTGTTGAGCAATTTACAGAAATTCTATTTGACGACAGCATTTTATTAATATTCAAATAAATACCAATTTTCTGTAGATTGCATTTCTGTAGTATAAAACCACTTGGAGAATGATTACGTAAATGTGTCAATATGATTGATGATCAACGACAAGACCAATCAGAGCTGCGAAAAAGTGGTGACAAACTTGAAAATATATTTCATCACGCATCTTCTTAGGGAATTGACATTAAATATGTCACCGTGATTGATTAGAGCCTTTAAATTCACTATCATGAACTTGTTTATAATAATTAATGATCAAACTATTCAACATTATCTGAAATTGTTACAATTTTTATCTAATCGTATTATTGATCGAAAACCTATCGTATTTTATCAAATTCATGAAAATCTGGGAATAATACGCTGTTTAGGAAAAGAATCATGTTTTTCTCAGGCTCGTTAGAAAACGATTATCAAATAAACCATGCGTAGAAAGGGGGATTAGTTTTGAAAGCTTCTCTGTATGAAATTCTGAAAAGAACTACCTATTTTCCAGACAAACGTTCTCGTAACGAAGTATTGCATAGTCTTGAGTTTTCAGCTACTAAAAACCGGTTCGCGAGATCGGTAATCACGCCGGCTTGTCAACTCGTCGACTATCGAACAGTGCGTAAATAACCGAGAAAATGAATTCATTGCTGGCTAACATAGTGGGTCAGTGACACGGGTGCTGGCGTTATATATTCAAGATTCATTGGCAGAATTGTTTATTCATGTAGAAAATACTTTGAAAAATAAACCGTTTCTTATAACGAACGTTAAACACTCAGCAAACATTTCTATGTTTTTTTTCCAGTGTTCACGAAAGACCTTTCAACAAGATCTTGATCATTGCTGTTGATTGATTAAATTAAAAGTTTCGTTAACTGCAAAATTTGTATTTCTTTCGTTTACTCCAATTTTTATATATACAAAAATACATTCGTTCATACTATAATTTTTGTCAAACAAATCTAATTTTACATAAGAAAAAGTTTGTAAAATGTTTTCTTAATATAAATGATCAATGAACCAAAGTAGCTATAAATAATAAAATCAATAAGAAATACTTTGAAAATTGTATTTTTATTTAAGTTGGCAAGTGGACAGTACATATATTGATTTGTATCACTTAACAAAATTTTTGAACCGTCAAAAAGATTGATGTGCTACGAGAATAATTGTCACCGGTTTCAGTTTTTATTAATTTAACTTTTGACATATCCTATTTTAGACCAATTATTTAAAATCAAACGCCCGTGAAAAAAATCATACGCGTGTAACACGCATGCTATACATGTATGTAACATGTATGTTACACGCATGGAATATACATGTAACATGCGTGCCTTAACACATGTGCAACATACATGTAGCATGCGTGTTAATCTTGCATGTTACATGCATGTTGTAAATACGTGTTACATGCATA